>LPNX010242049.1:0-27554 GCA_001517045.1 Pseudotsuga menziesii | reverse complement strand
ATAGTGTTTAATATTTGAAAATATTGATGCAGGTGATGTATTTGTTGTAATTGCACCATCGGGAAATGTTGAGCATGTGGCATACTTTTTGATGTCGTGTACACAAATCAAAAGCAGGTTGGTGTGGCCCTATGTCAACGGAGAGTTCACGTACCAAGATGGTGACCTAATTGTGATGGGCCACTTTTTTGAAAAAGTGAGAAGACAAGGTGACTATATTATTTACAGATATTTCATGCCTGAATATATATCTTGTTAGGACAATTATTTGGTGGTGGCAACTCGGATACATCTCATTGAAATCAAGGTGAAGAGGGGTGAACCAAAGAGATGGAAGATGTCAGTGGTTGACCATGATCGTATTATGGAGACGTGCATTGCTATAACCCATTGGCTGGATGAATGAAAGTTATATGCCATGACATATAAGTTGATACATTGACATAGTTGCCATGCTTTTGAAATACATAGCAAATCTAAATTTCTTCTGAAATATGAAATCAAATTTTACATTGTAGTTGTAATTTGCACCTAGTAGATCTTACATTGTAAAGTTGTAAATTTTGTAACATTATAACTGTAAGTTATGTTAAAAATTGTAAGTTGTGTTCGATTGACAATTTTGCAAACATGTAAACTTGTAAACATTGTAAATTTTGTAAACTTGTAATTTATTAAATTGGAAAATTGTACAATTTTGTAAGACTTTAAAACAAATTAATGATTGTTAAAAATAACATTAAGATCAAGTAAAACATAAATAACTTTAAACTACAACTGCAAATAATTAAAACATTTAACAAACCATCATGTTCAAAAAAAATTCCATATATATATATATATATATATATATATATATATATATCGATAATCATAAAGTCCACAAATAACAGTCTACAAAATAATAAAGTGCAAAATAATAACATCCACAAATAACAGTGTATAAATCACTCCTGCGCCATTGATCGAGAGATCGACCATCATGGAAACTACTGCCAACTGCACCATGCCCCTGGTCTTGTTCATGCACATCAAACACAAAATTGCCCATATCTGAGAAGTGTAGAAGTTAAAACCGTGAACTCTGCAAGTCAATTACATAACACATATTTAAATTACATGTACATAATGTGAGAAAAATTAAATATATATATGAAACACAGATCTGTGAACTCACCTTGCTCAAGTTGAGTGTCAGGTCTGGGAGGCTGGGTATCTGCCGAGATGATCCTTCATCGAGACCGGGTCGATGAGCGGCAACCCACTCATATGTAAACATCACATCAGCTTTAACACCCTCATCTACAGCTTCCTGTGTCTGTGTCTGTTTCCATAACATGAAAATAGTTATATTAATGAATTACAATTTGAACTTGAGAATTACAATTTGAACATGTAAATTATAATCTGAACATAAATATACAAACAATTCGAACAGGTGATAACTAGTACCTCGTCGATTGGCGTGTCATGAGTAGGACTCGAGCGAGGCTTTGTAGAATCATGTGCAATGCCCTTGCCTCTATCTTTTACAATATGAACAAGATAAATGAGGAAAGATGGAACAAAAAAAAATATTGCATGTTCAACAATTTACTTGAATTTAGAAATTCAAATTTAGGATGACAGTTAACACATACCTCATCGATGTGGGCGGACAGACTCCTGCAATGGGACCTCGAACAAATGCATCACTGCCAAACAAAACCTCCATGAAATCAGACTCCTGCATGGAGGTCTAACACAAAGCAAAGTATTGGTTAAAAAAATATATACCTGGAAATCATAGCAATCAAATGATGACAATAAATATATACCTGTCTCATCGGTCGAGGCCTACATCTCTGATGCAATCTGAAATATGCATCATGCGCCATGATAGAATACTGCAAAATTGAGTCGTGATCAAGAAGGTTGAGAACATCATCATCCACCCACTATAACTCAGGCTCTATAGGTGTAGTGGGTGCTCTGCGGCTCTCTTCCTGTACAACCATCATGCCTGAATGCATTGTCATGAGTGTCGCCTCTGCTAATGCACCATGCTCCTCAACCATTAGCTGAGATGACGCAGCTACATCATCGAACCTAAGCATGGTCTTGGCAGGACGACCTACCAATGGCTCTAGCTGAGCTGTAGGGTCTCTCCTATCCCCAGGACGCGCATAACTACGTCCCCCACCAGCACCATAGAAGCTCGATGGTGTGCTAGTGTAATCTGGGTGCATATCCAAGACAAACTCTGCATAAATATGTTTTGCAAAGTATAGTGGGACCTATGATTCAAACATGGTGGGGAAACATGCCCCATGATCCAATGAACCTATCATATACATAAGGCACTGCAGCCTCTAGCTTAAGGCTCCTTGAGTCTAAGCGGTTGACCATAGGTGCGGTCAGGAGGGATATCAAATAATGCTCCCTTCACATCATGGCCAGCTGTTGCATCTCTCACTGCAGCCCAGTCATCAGGACCCTTCATAATGGCCCTTCTTCTCTGACATGCAGAGGCCCAAAGAGAACTCAATGGTTTGATGTACTTGTAGACCTTCAATAGATTGTCTACTGCCTCTAACATCATCTCCATCGAACGTGATGAGGGAGAGTTCTTAGGAATGGTCTTGATGTTTTCCTGCAAACACGCACGCTGCGTGGTAATGTCTTGTAGCGTGATACGTGTGATATCATCCTCCCATGGTGCTTCCTTGGGAGGGTCGACGCCATGTTGTGCAGCATCTGAAAATTAGATGAAAACACAAATGTTAGCACTGATAACATTTAATGTTAGATGAAAACATAAATTAAAGGTACTGATAACTGAAAGCAATATATATATATATATGCATTTAATGTACCTGTATCGTGGGGAACCTCACCATCGACACCAACAATATCCTGATCCTCATCACTCACATGCACAGAGCAGCTGCCATAGTGGTTTCCGCTCATCTCCCCAGCAAGAGTGTATGTCGACATAGAACGCATAGGCGAACTAGTGAAAATAGAGACATACAAGTTTATGATTAAATATACACATGTGAAAAAATTTAATTTGATGTAACTAACAACAAAGTGTACATCATGCACAATCGTATACTTACGAGTCCTCTGTCGACCTTCAGGGCGAGGAATGGTCGTAGATCCGCCAGTGCTCTGCCTTCGACGAACTGACGATCCCCGCTGTAGAGATGCATCTGCATAAAATAAGGAATAGTAAATGATTTTTTATAAATAACTCAATGTACAAGTAACTCCATAAATGGATATGAGTAAAAAACTTTTACTCAAAAAAACACCAAAAAATTTACAAAACAAAATGGATTGACGAGTTTTTTGTTTTTGCTTTGAAGGTGGTGTGAAGAAGACTATCAAAGATGTGGTGTGATTGGGGTTATGATTTATTTTCATAATGTTGAGTACTCCTTTATTTCTTGTTCAATTTGAGATTATGGACATGTGGAACTTATTTGGGTGAAGCTTCCTAAAATATGAATTGAATTCTAGTCACTAAAAGTTTTTCAGGTTATAGGGAATGCTTTGTGAGTTTTCGATGGGGTGGAAATGAGTTAAAAATACTTGGGATTTCAAGCTAATTCCTATAGATATTTATAATTTTATGCTAATTTTTAAAATTATAATTATGTAAAAATTTTCATTTATTTAAAAAAAATTAAATTACAATTCCAGTTTTCCATAATTTAATGTATAAATTTATATATTTTATTAGTAATATATTTACTATTATTTTAAAATATTTTATAAATCTATATATTTTTTACTATTATTATGTATAAATCTATATATTTTTTCTACAAAATATCAAAAATATAATTTTATCTTAAATTATGGATTTCTATTAATTTTTCAATTTGATATTATTTAAAAGAATTTAAATCATAAAATTCTATTAATTTTTTAATTTGATTTTTTTTTAAATTTACACACTTATTTATAAATGTTTCTTTCCTTAGAAAAATAAAAATAAAATCCATACTTTTATTTGAGCTTAAAAAAAACTAAAATACATAAGTATATTTTTCAATAAATTAAAATCAAAATATGTTAAAATATATATAATTAAAAAAAAGATATATATATATATATATATATATTTCTTTCCGTAGGAAAAAAAAAATCCATGCTTTTGTTTGAGTTTCAAAAAAAAACTAAAATACATAAGGACATTTTTCAATAAACTAAAATAAAAAAAATGTCTATATATATTAAAATATTTGAATTTGAATATATATGATCAAAATATTTAAAGCAAAATATATGCGTTGTTTAGATAAATGCCTACGTTGGTTTAAGGTTCATGATTGTCTCGCGTCTAGGGTTTTGATTTTTTTCAATCCTCCGTATATTCTCGTAGGATTGAAAAAATTCGGGCAACATTTCTGCTTGCTGGGCTCTCATTTAAAAATTAAACCGGCAACATAAACGCTACCGGTTTACAAAATATATACAAAACCAAAAAATAAATATTAAATAAAAAACAAATTTTAATTTTATAAATATTTTAAACACTACCGGCAGCATTTCGGCTTGCCGGCACACATTGCAAACATACTAGGCAAAAAATAAAAACCTAAAAACATCTATAATGATTTTTTTTTTACTTTTAACCTAAAATTTTAAAACTTAATTAAAAAGTTAAAATTCCATTTCTATTTCAAAAAACAAGCTTTGAGGGTTACCTCTCTCCTCCGACATTCTGGTGAAAGGGAGCGTGGCTTGCGTGGTCGGTTAGTTGAGGTCTCCGGGGGTGCGGCTACATGGGCGACATGTTCGTGGATGCGGACGCTCGGTCAAGGTATGTGCTCGATCAAGGGATTTTTGTGGCGGACAGGATTGTGCGCACGACCCTTTTTATAATTTTTTAAAAACAGGAAGCTCGATCGAGGTATGAAGCTCGATCGAGGTTTGTAGCTTGATCAAGGTCACTACCTCGATCGAGGGTTTATCTAACCCTCGATCGATCTCTTGGTAAACCCTCAATCGAGGGTTTAACAAGAGTTCGATCGAGGGTTTAAAAAAACCTTGCTCGAGCGCTTGTTAAACCCTTGATTGAGGTATTAAAAACTTGATCGAGGGTGCACTTCTTGCATTTTGCCAAAAATCCATTGCCAAAAATTGTTACCCACTTCCATGGATGCACCCGGTAGCCACTCCAGAAGTCACTCTGTGCATGTGAGTGACGATGATCATCATACTATTGGTGTCAGTGGGGAGGTTCCCCATGAGATAGGTACATGAAATGCATATATATATTTCTTTCAATTATCAGTTCCTTTTATTTATATTGATTTCAAATTCACCTACAGTTGATGTATATATTTTGACTAGCATTTGTGTTTTCATCTAATTTCAGATGCTGCAAAACATGGCGTCGACCCTCCCGAGGAAGCACCATGGGAGGATGATATCACACGTATCACGTTGCAAGACATTACTAGTCAGCATGTGTGTTTGCAGGAAAACATCAAGACCATTCCTAAGAACTCTCCTTCATCACATTCGATGGAGATGTTGTTAGAGGCAGTAGACAATCTACTGAAAGTCTATAGGTCCATCGGACTAGTGAGTTCTCTTTGGGCCTCTGCATGTCAAAGAAGAAGGGTCACTGTGAAGGGTCCTGATGACTGAGCCACGGTGAGAGATGCAACAACTGGCCATGATGTGAAGGGAGCATTATTTGATATCCCTCCTGACCACGCCCCCCCTGGTCAACCGCTTAGACTCAAGGATTTTAAGCTAGAGGCTGCAATGCCTTATGTATATGACAGGTTCATTGGAGCGTGGGGCATGTTTCCCCACCATGAACAGGTCCCACTATACTTTGCAAAACATATCTATGTATATTTTGTCCTAGATATGCACCCAAATTACACTAGCACACCATCAAGCTTCTCTGGTGCTGGTGGGGGATGCAGTCATGAGCGTCTTAGCGCTAGGAGAGACCCTGCAGCTCAACCAGAGCTAGAGCCATTAGTAGGTCACCCTGCTAGGACCATGCTTAGGTTCGATGATGTAGCTGAGTCATCTCAACTAGCATTTGAGGAGCGTAGTGCATTGGCAGAGATGACATTCATGACAATGCATTCTGGCATGATGGTTGTGCAGGTAGAGAGATGCAGAGCACCCACTGCACCTGCAAAGCTTGAGTTATAGTGGATGGACGATGATGTTCTCAACCTTCTTGATCACGACTCAATGCTACAATATGCTATCATGGCCCGCGATGCATATTTTAGACTGCATTAGAAATGAAGGCCTCGACCTATGGAACAGGTATATCTTTATTGTCATCATTTGATTGCCATGATTGTCAGGTATATCTTTTATTAAATAATACTAAATTATTTGTGTTAGACCTCCATGCATGAGTCCAATTTCATGGAGGTCCTATTTGGTAGTGATGCATCTGTTCGAGGTCCCACGTCAGTTCTGTCCACCCACGTCGATGAGGTATGTGTTAACTGTCATCCTAAACTTGAATTTCTAAATTCAAGTCAATTGTTGAACACGCAATATTTTGGTTTGTTCCAACTTTCCTCATTTATCTTGTTCATATTGTAAAGGATAGAGGCAAGGGCATTGCACATGATTATACACAAGCTCACTCGAGTCCTACTCATGACACGCCAATCGACGAGGTACTAGTTATCACATGTTCAAATTGTTTGCATATTTATGTTCAAATTATAATTTACATGTTCAAATTGTAATTCTCAAGTTCAAATTGTAATTCATTAATATAACTATTTTCATGTCATGGAAACAGTGATAGACACAGGCAGCTGCAGATGAGCGCGTTGAATCCATCGTGATGTTTACAGATGAGTGGGTTTCTCATCGACTGGGTCTCGATGAAGGCTCGTCTCGACATATACCCAGCTTCCCAGACCTGACACTCAACTCGAGCGAGGTGAGTTCATAGATCTGAGTTTCATATATATATTTAATTTTTTCTCACACTCTGTGTACATGTAATTTAAATATGTGTTATGTAACTAACTTGCAAAGTTCACGATTTTAACTTCTACAGTTCTGAGACCTGGGAGATTTTATTTTTGATGTGCATGAGGAATACTAGGGGCGTAGTGCAACTGGCGGTAGTGTCCATGATGGTCGATATCCCGGTTAATGGGGTAGGAGTGATTTGTAGACTGTTATTTGTGGACGTTACTATTTTGGACTTTATTATTTTGCATATTGTTATTTGTGGACTTTATGACTATATATATATATGGAATTTTTTTTGAACATGATGGTCTGTTAAATGTTTTAATTATTTGCAAGTATAGTTTACAAGTTTACATGTTTTACAATCTTAATGTTATTTTTAAAAATAGTTAATGTTTTATAGTCTTACGAAATTGTACAATTTTCCAATTTAATAAATTACAAGTTTACAAAATTTACAATGTTTACAAGTTTACATGTTTGCAAAATTGTCAATCGAACACAACTTACAATTTTTAACATAACTTACAATTATAATGTTACAAAATTTACAACTTTACAATGTAAGATCTACTAGGTGCAAATTAGAACTACAATGTAAAATTTGATTTCATATTTCAGAAGAAATTTTGATTTGCTATGTATTTCAAAAGCATGTCAACTATGTCAATGTATCAACTTATATGTCATGGCATATATAACTTTAATTCATCCGACCAATGGGTTATAGGAATGCACGTCTCCATAATACGATCATGATCAGCTACTGACATCTTCCATCTGTTTGGTTCACCCCTCTTCACCTTGATTTCAATGAGATGTATCTAAGTTGCCACCACCAAATGACTGTACTGACAAGATATATATTCAGGAATTAAATCTCTGTAAATAATATAGTCACCTTGTCTTCTCACTTTTTCAAAAAAGTGGCCCATCATAACTAGGTCACCAACTTGGTACATGAATTCTCCATCGACGTAGGGTTGCACCAACCTGCTTTTGATTTGTGTACACCACATCAAAAAGTATGCCACATGCTCGTCATTTTCAGGTGGTGCAATTACAACAAATACATCATCTGCATCAATATTTTCAAATATTAAACAAATCTTAAATATATATATATGCATGTGTACAAGACTAGAGGTTTAAACATTCAATCGACTATCGTGTACCTTGCTTAACCAAATCAGAACCCGATCATGATCTAGTGAAACCACTGTCTCGTCAGTGTGCATCTCTTTCCATGTTGGAATTGGATGTGGCCCCTTTAGATTAAGAGGGACATATTTTCATTGTTTGACATATGCATCGTCCACGCAATGATCAACCCCCAGTCCATTGGCATTAATGCAGAACTCACAGAGACAAACATACTTCCTTGTTTCAATGCAAAATATGTCGCACATGTATTTACTACGAACTGAATGTAGTTCTCTCGTACCAGGTATGGTCTCGCAATACCATGGAATGGATCTAGTCACATTGCCAAGGTAAACATCCCGAAAAAACCCGCATCGAATAAAAAACATCATATATATATATATATATATTATAATAATAATAATAATAATAATAATAATACAAACACATTTATTAAATTCCAATTAAGTTGTTGTTCCTACCTGCGCACCATCCTTGCTTGTTCATGACCTTGGTGACCCAAATTTTGTGTGCACCAATCAACTACTTCTACTGATCACTTGAGTCGAGATTCACTATGACTCATTTGGTACCTCCGAAGTGCCCGTTGTGACGCATGCACCTTCGTCATCATGTTCACCCTTTCCATGCCCTGTTTCAAAAAAGCTACAGGTGTGTCGAATACCTATCTTTTTGTGAAGATGACTCAACCAATAAAATGAGCGTGCTAATTTGAACTACCCTGCACACCCATCTAACCAAATCCAGTGTTCTGTAAATGACACCCCATTCTTTTTTAATGAATTATAAATCATCCCAAAGCAGTGTTGAACAAACAACGTGTCATGCTCACGATCATCACTGACATAAAAATGGTATTCCTTGATCACATCACGTGACTAAGGAGTGTTATCCCTACCATCAATGCTCTCCTGAGCATGTCTATACAATACATGTATGAAGATGGACACTTGGTCAGAGTGATAATACTCACTTTGTATCTCTATCTTAGGAGCAAATGTGTAATTCTCAGCAAATTCTACCACCAATAGGATTGTGCCTGGCTCAAAAACATCACGAGAATTCTTAAATTATAAAGCTTGCCATCTAGACTCGTGGGAGTGTTTAATGTATTTGTAAATCTGACTTTGAAACTTGTCCATGAAGTCTAAAATAGGAATATCATCCTTGAGCAAGTCGATCCTTTTAGATGGAACATTTGAAGAAGATGTTGGATTCATGGAGACATACTCATATCTCTTCCACTTAACTATGATATATGACAATCTAGGGTGTGTTGGATCGATAGGAAACTTCCTATGGAACAATGCCAAATCACCACATTCATGGCATCTTCTCCCACCTACACACCTTTTAATGAAAAACACATTTTCAGGATTCCTATTGCATAGTATCATAGAAATAAAATCCCGCACTGTGTGAGGAGCTGGTTCACCATCCTAATGTTTTTTGCAAAAATCCACAAATGTGTCATAGTATAACTAGAATTCAAAATGGTATAGACAACAACAAGTGTCCTAAATCATATTCGGCCTAATATACCACCGTTTCAACTTACTGAACATGGTAAATGAGATCTGCACACCAGGATTTGATTCTTTGAATTCCTCGAACAAAGCAGCTCTTGTCATCTCCATAACATGCTTGCAATGCTGCTTATAAATGCCTCTTCCAGAACGTTGTCGCAGGACATTTTTTTGATATGGTATAGCACGAGAATGATTTTCCCAATACTCTATCACCTTCTCTCTGATGCCCTCTTCCATCATGTCTTTATATGCTTCTCTACATGTAAGAGCCCAACAAGCAGCTTCATCGTTTCATCTATCTTTACCCTAAATTTAGTGTATTTGTGCAGTGTTTTTCTTAAAACGTGGAGAAGCTTTGACATTGTTGCGACCATTATATTTCTTGAGGTGCTTCGTGCCACAATAGCAGTTGTAACTTCCCTACATCCAGTGTTGATATCAGTTTTTCTTGACTTTCCAAATGCAGATAGTGTAGTTGTTACATTTTCTGTTACATTCTCACATGCATTTTTATTTTTAACATCCTTAAATCTCAACAACTTTGTGGCACATTTCAATTTTTTGTGTTTTATCAATCCATGTAGGATTTGAGCTTGTGTAATCACTGATTGTTGTTCAAAGTGCAACTTGATTATGTTACTAACATGCTCTCTGATTGTCCGATCAGGGGTCGGGTTCTTGAACTCTTCTTGAGTGGCATCATCCAACCCTCTTAAACAATTAGCAGCCATTCCAATGTCATTGAAGCTCCCAATTACTCTTGAGAAATCATAGGGTGCACGATCTTGTGATGACTAGTCAGGATCTAGCAATAAATAAATACAAACTCAAAAGTAAATACAAGCTCTTGGAATAAATACAAATAAATGCAAGCTCAAGAATAACATTTTATTTTAAATATCATATTGTAGTAACTGGAGATGAATATGGACCCCAGTTTAAATCGGCTTCCTAATGGTTCAAAGGTATTCACTCGACCACCAAGGTTGTTTCATGCTTGGGGTAGTACCCCTCACTTCACGGCACAGGTAAAACTGCTAACCACTTGGCCACAAACGACAACTCTTTTGTTTTCCTCACAGGTGGGAATCTAGTCAATCCGGTAGGGGTTGTTTACCTTTTCACTTGGCAGGTCCTCTCAATGGCCAGCTGCTTCGGGGTTCCTGTGGTACTCTTCATAATGAGTTTTAGGAAAAATCCCAAGTATTTCCCACAGTTGTTGCGGATGATACTTATGTCCCAAACCGGATGTTATTAAGTAAATTAGGTTATTAAATAAAATATGTTACTCTACCTTACCTTAAGTAAATTGTAATGTGATTGTAAATTGTGATTATAATTTGTGATTGTAATTGTAATTATGATTCTAATTGTAATTGTTGATCTTCTTTGAGATCATCATTGTCATGTCAATGCTTAGAGCCATATGATTCCTAGTCATTTGTACATTATTGTAATGTAATTGTAATTGTGATTGTGATTGTAATTGTTTAGTGTAATTGTAATTGTAATTGTAACATGCAATTATCATCATTATCATAATGTAATGTAAAATTGTATTTGTATTTACTCTACCTTACTGTCCCATTGATGTAAGGTTGGTGCTTATGCACGTTAATGTGATTGTAATTGTAATGTGATTGTGATTGTGATTGTAATTGTAATTGTTGATTTTCTTTGAGATCATCATTGTCGTCAATGCTTAAAGCCATATGATTCCTAGTCATTTGTACATGATTGTAATGTAATGTAATTGTAATTGTAAATTTTTTTAATGTAATTGTAAATGTAATGTAATTATTATCATTATCATAATGTAATGTAAAAATGTAATTTGAACACTATGAAAATGATTATATATGAATATGAAATTAAAATCATATTAAAATCGATGAAATGAGAGATAATGCTATAAAAAAGATGAAGAAAATAAGTGCAATGATAAAGATTTATATGCATATTCATTTAGAACTAGATATATTATGCTAGAATATTATGCACTATATAATTATACATATTCATCAACCATTCTCTAATTTCATTGGACGACTCTATAACTACTCATACTATAATACACTTACTTTGTATACATGTTTAATTTA
Organism: Pseudotsuga menziesii; assembly: GCA_001517045.1. Classification (NCBI taxonomy): domain Eukaryota; kingdom Viridiplantae; phylum Streptophyta; class Pinopsida; order Pinales; family Pinaceae; genus Pseudotsuga; species Pseudotsuga menziesii. The sequence continues at coordinate 15,793 of LPNX010242049.1, read as the reverse complement.
GTGTAGTGGTCAAACATTTTTTTTCAATTCTTTCACAACACATACCATTATTTCACATGTACACATAAGTTGTTTTAGAAGGTTGTATATTTTTTTTCCTGAGAAAAAAAACCTGTATTCTTTCGAATAATCATGGACTCCTCTAGAGGAGGATACAATTCTTCCTGATCAGGCTTTTCACAAAGTCACCTTAGTAGGTGTACATAATTTCCTTACACGGCTTTCATTACAAAATGTACAATGCTATCTGTACTTTCCATCACTGTGTTGTCATTACATTGTTGCACCTTTGTTTTTTCATATCCTTGTCTTTTGTCTGCTATCAAAATCAGGATCCAACCTTCTATGTTTCTTCAAAGCGGAATGTGGAACATAATGGAGTCCCCTTCATCGAAGATATCGCCCTCGATTACCCCTGGTTGTATGGCTAGTGCTTGCTTTGAGAGTATATATGCTTCTAAATTGTATTCCCTATATACATGGTTGAAATTAAGAGCTGCAAAGCAGGGTAGCATTGACCAAATTGTTCTCAACAGATTTTGTAAATGAGGGGCTCATATTGTGTTTCTTTCTTGAGCCCACTCTATCATTGTTTTAAAATCCCCATGTATATTCAACTTGGAAATTTGTTTTTCTTTTGCTATATTTAGTGTGGCCCAAAGCGCCATTAGCTCTACTTTAGTATTAATTGCTATTCCCATGCCCACTTTGAACGTTATTTTTTTTTAATCAGATATACATATGACCCCACTTGCCCCACCAATGGCTAGATCTCCTTGGCTGGCACCATCGAAGAATGCCCATGGAGTACTTTTATCAATGACTGGGGCAGTGGCTGTCCTGTGTTTTCCAATTTTAGGAGCTATTCTATGTTCTTGAACTTTTTGTAGCAGCAGTGTTGAAGACATGTTAATAAGAGTCCAAATGTTCTTAAACATTGCTCTGTTTATGACCTCCCATATTGTAAAAATAAAAAGCACAAGGAAAGCTCTAAATTCACATACCACTTTGTTGTCCCACCACTGCTTGGTGTTCTGCTCCCATAAGTCTTCCCTTCTAATCACTCTGCCCTTATTGAGAGTTCTAGCAATGTCCATCCAAACTTGTCCTCCATAAGTACAAGTACTGAACAAATGGGAAGTGAGTTCATCATCTTTTTTGCATAAAATGCAAATCCCTGGGCCTTGTAAGCCCCTTTTTCTTAGATTCTCCTATGTCAATAATTTGTTATTCATTTCCAACCAAAATGTAAGAATGGTTTTTAGTGGACTATTGCATTCCCATAGTCCCTGCCACCACCAAGCTTTCTCGCCATTGGATTGTTCCATTATAGCAACTTCATACCCTTTTTTGCTATCAATTCTCCATCTTCAACGTTTCTTGTCCATATTAATTTATCCTTTGTGTCATCTTCCAGGCATACACAATTTGTTTCCAACAATTTGATATAATATTTCCAGTACTCAATTTCTTCTCCTTCTAATTGAAACTCACTTGCTTTCTTCTATCTTGTTCTACCTGTGTAGTCTGGGATTTGAAATTTTGCATCTGGAAGTTTATAGCATCTCTTCTCTCCAAGATTGTTTAATACTGGTTGTGGAAGCCTATAATCCTCTCCTGCTCTAGCCCAGGGATCTAGACATATCCTTATTCTTTTTCCATTCCCAATTCCCCATGCTATCCATGTGCCTATAAGAGGGAATGCTAAGACCATGGATTTCCATCCAACTAGGCCATTTTTGAAGGACTTGTTAGGGCTTCTGATCCAATCTATTATTTCCATGTTTGAACAGTATTTGGAGCATACCACTCTGCCCCACATAGAGTTTGTGTTTTGTATGAGTCTCCAAAGAGATTTAGCTACCAACGCTTTAATGAAAAGGGGAAGGTTCTTTATGCCCCATCCTCCTATATCCTTGGGTTGGGCTATGTTGATCCATTTAACCAGAGGTATGCCATTGTTTTGTTTACTAGTTGTCCAAAGAAATGTGAATCATATCTTCTGGATATTTGTGATAATTCCTTTAGGAATGTAGGCTATCGAAGCCCAATATATAGGGATACTCTGAAGCACCGCTTTGACCAAGACTAATCTTCCTCCCCTGGACAAAAATATGTTAGCCCAAGATGAAACACAAGCCTCTACCTTTTGAAATAGCCACATCCAGTCTTTAACAGAATAGAAATTTGGCTTGAGAAAAAATCCTAAATATTTAAAACCTTCACCCAGTGGTTTTGTTGGATAGGCCAATATCTCCTTTTATTTTTGTACTATCTCACCTGGGAATTCATTCTGAGCTAACATTGATTTTTCTATGTTGATTATCGTTCATGTGGCCTTCATGTATTTTTCTATCAATGTAGCATATTTTGTCAAGTTCTCTTCCACCCCTATCCCAAAGAGCAAAACATCATCTACAAATAAGGTATGCATTACTTCCTTAGTCCTCGATACTTTTACTCCGGCTATGATCCTTCCTTATGTCCTGGCTTTCACAATTAATCTGCTTAAAGCATCGGACACCAGAAGAAAAATGAACGGGGATAGTGGGCATCCTTGTCTAATACCTCTTGAGGGCCTAAAGCATTCCGAGGGAGAGCCATTGATCAAAACTGCAAAGGAGGTGGACTGGATGCACCCCAGTATCCACTCTACTAACTCCATATTCATCCCTAGTTTTATGAGGACTAGTCTAATGAATGTCCAGCTTACCCTGTCAAAAGCTTTTGAGAGATCTAATTTTAAAGAAAAAGTTGATTGCTTCTCCTTTTTTATAGAGTGTATCACTTCTTGAGCTATAGAGACTGCATCCATTATTTTCCTATTCTATAAGAAACCAAACTGCTCCTCTGTAATGACCTTACTTAAGATTGGTTTGATTCTCTGTGCTATAATTTTTGTTATTATTTTGTAGATCATATTACAACATGATATTGGTCTGTAGTCTTCAAATTCTTCACACTTCTGTTTCTTAGGTATTAAAGCAATGAAGGTACTATTCATACTACCTAACACTTTCCCTGACTTTCTGGATTCTTGGACCACTACTAGTATGTCCTTCTTGATCAAATCATAAAACTAGAGAAAAAACTCTAGGGTAAAACCATCTGGGCCGGGACTCTTCCCTCTCTAAAAAGAGTGTAACAACTGAGTGATTTCTTCCTCCAGGATGTCTTTAGTAAGCTCTTCATTCATCTCCTCTATTATAGCTCTTGGGAAAAAGTCAAGAACTTCTAACATTTCTCCTATTGGGCATCCTGCAGGTTCATTAAACAATTCTTGGAAGTGTTCTATAGCAACCTTTGATTTTTCTTCAAAGGTCTTGGCCAAAATGCCTCCTGTATTCTTAACCTCATGGATTGTGTTGATGCATTTCATTTGAGAGGAATATCTATGAAAAAACTTCATATTTTGATCTCCTTCAGCCAGCCACAGAGCTCGGCTTTTCAACCTCCATTTTTTTTCTTCCTGTAACAATAGGCCATATTTTGTTGCCTCTAATTTTTTAAGTTCTTCTAGATCTACACTACTGAAGACTCCATCTCTGTTATTATCAGATACCTCCTTTATTTGTACTTCTACCCTCTTCAGAGTTTCTTGTTGCCTCCTCCTGTACTTTTCGTCCCATTTTTTGGAAATCTTTTTCACTTTCTCCAAATTTTCCATAAATTGTTGCATCTGAGGATGATTTGTTTCTAGTTCTAAAGGTACCCATGCAATGATCTAAGTTTCCTCCTGTTTCTATTGAAGCCTTTAGAATGAGATTACTACCTATTAAGTGTTCCAAGACCAAAAACCTATCCAATCTCTTCAATACTGCATGTTCCTGTTTGCGGTCAGCCACAAACCCTTCATTTCTCATTAGGATGAAGGGAAATTAGCTCTCTTTTGTAATTTACCTATTCAAATTATAAAAGAGTGCCTTCAGAATCTTTGATTCTGAAGGTACTCTCAATTGGAGAAGAGTAAGATGACATATTAAGAGTTGATGAAAACATTTTGGTAATTAGCAGCTGTCAATTTCATAAATTTTTTATATATAATCAATTTTATCATTAAAGTTAAATTTATCTGATTATATATGATTTAAGAAACTTAAAGGGATAGTATGCTAAATGGGAATCAATGAAACACATTTTGAGTTTATTTGAAGCTGGATATGGATGAGGTATTATGAGTTCTAAACTCCTAGAACTAAAGGTGGCTTATTAAATTAAAATTCTTATTAAACCTAATGTTCACATTTCATATGCAATATCTTACCATGACTTTGTAAAAATTTGTATATATATATTTAGTAAATATATGGGTGTCTTATGGGAATTTTCATATATTATAGTTTTATAACTTAGTATCCTATCAAATTTGATATAGGATATTAATCGATGGGATTTCAGAAAAGTTTTAAAACTAGATTTATGAAAATTTTATGTATATACATACCTAATGGTAATGAAGGTCATTAGTTATTTGTCATACAAAACATTAGGTTGTATGGTTTCGATACTATATCACCTTGTCCATAAACGTTACCACCTTTTACGAAAACTTGGAAGAGACCATTAATTGACAGAGTTTACAAGGATACATCACCCATATGTCAAATTAATAGCGCATGTTACTTGGATCGCTGCGTTAGCATGGAGATTTGGCTAACACCTCATGATTAACTGACAGTTGTGAATATATTGATGAATCGAATCAGCAGAATTTAATGTTGATAACCCTTTCATTTCGTAACAATGTACGAGTTCATCATGACCACTGTGTGTAATCAATGTCTTGACTTATGATCCATCAATCAAATGATCCCTGATATGTCGAATTGGTTAAGTTTTACTGCTAGTCGTGGCTAGTAATGCATGTATCATAACAGAACGTTGGCTATAACACTCATCATCGCTAGGTTCGGCTAAAAATGGCCAAATCCAGAGACCTCATATCTGTCAGATTTGAAGCATGTGAAGTTTTCGCATCATGTCATGCACTTGGATACCTATCCCCTCCCTCTTCACATCTCCATTCATTCCATTTCGAAACCAAGATAGTGTCGAGGAAGTTATGGCTCCGTTGAATCGTTTTGAAATCTCAGGTTCAGAGCTTATAGAAGAAAATGAGAAGGTTTCCCTGCTATTTGAAAAGGTTGGGTGGGGGCAGTTCTTTAAGTGTTTTGATGGCCATAACGCAGAGGTGACCAAACTGTTTTCTTTGAATTTAAAAGAAGGCATTGCACATATTGGGGGTTTTAAGTTCATCATTAATGAAGCCAAAATCGCAGAGGCTACAAAGCTCCCACAAATTGGAGAACGCTGGTTCAAAGGTGGTAAGGTTAATAAAAAGAAGTGTCTATCCTTGTTGTTGCCACTACCAGATAATGCAAAACTGAAGATAGGGGTTTCTGTCAAGTTCCTGAAGCCTGAATGGCGAGCCTTCTACGAGATTTTGGTCAGGTATGTGTCATGTGATGGACGTTTTTCTCACCTACACTATTACCACCTAAGACTCCTGTTAGCATTAAAGGGTTGTAGGCTTAATCTACCATTTTATCTATGGAAAAGTTTGAAAAAAATGTCGCATGCGGTTCAAAGTTTCGATAACCCTGATAGAAGTTTATTTCACCATGTTTAGTCAAAATCATAATACAGCATCAACTGTCTTTGAATGGTAAATCGTGGGATGAATTTTTAACTGAATGTCACTTGGGGCTGACTCAATATTGGCCGAACCCCTCCCCAAAGACTCGTAAGAAACGAAAGGCTACTGTAAAGTCCGAGGTCAGTAATGTTCCTGAGACTGAATCAGAGGGTAAAGGGCTTGAGGAAGCCAATCTACCCATAAATGCTGGTATCAGTAATGATGATGTTGGTAATATAGTTCCCTGTTGCTCTGAAGCAGCTTTAAACCAACCCTCAATTGATAAATGTCATAGTACTCCTGCAAAAACAGAGGACAGGTTAACTGAAAGCAAAGATATTAATGATGTTGATTGTAAAAATATCACCGAGCCAAATAATCCTTGTAAACATAGTAAGGAGTCTATGCATAAATTAGACCAACTAGCACAAGTATGTTGTGATAGTGGAGGCTTTGAATCAAAAAATTTGGTATTTGCTCATTCGAGAAGGGTTACTAGAAGCATGAACAATGTACCTACAATTCCTGCTTCTATAGCTAATCAATAGGGTGCTCAGCCTTCGATTGTCCATGTTGAGGACGAAGTTCCATCATCGGTCCCTGACACTACTCATATAAATGATCCTACTCTTATAAAGGATACTAGCGCAAAATTGGGTAAAGCCGAGGTTGCTTCACTGTATATGGACACCTGTAGTTTAGATCCTGAACCATCGTTTATCAGTCTTCAATCATCTGGTCAAAACATCGAAAACCCTGTTCCTCCTCAGGCAGCCAATTCAGGTCACGAAACTGAAGAAGAAACTCTTTAACAAGTTTTGGACAGGGCATACCAGACCAAAATTATAGAATTAAAAGATGAACTTAAACAATGTCAACCTAATGCAGCATTGGTAGAGGAAGAAAATAGGACATTCAGGGAGGAATTGTTAAACTGGATTAATAGGTGGAAAGAAGTGAATGTAAAAAAGAACCATTACAAAAGGGCGAAAAATTCAATGATAGGTACCAATCAACATCTACTTGAACAAGTAGAAAAACAAAAGTTAGTGATTGTCAAGCTTAAAGCCAAATTAGCCAAAGCCAGAAGAGTAGTCGATCTTCAAAATAGAACTTGATGGTTATTCTAATTTTTCAAAGTACATGGGTTGCTTCTTTGTCAAACAGGTAATAAAAGTTTTGTTATGCATGCCTGTAAAATCGTAGATTTTACAGGCACACATTTAAATTATGGTTTATTTCCTTATATCTATTTTAATTGATTTTTAATAAGATGCTTTGTTTGTTTAAACACAGGAGGATATGTCATCGTTCTTCTCCATAGTTTAAGGATGTTTTTAATATGTTGGTTGGAAGACATGGTTGTTCATTGAAGACTGAAATTTCAACAGCGGCCACGAATTTGTCAGTTCCTGTGGACTAGCAAATATTCAGGCTAGTCGTTTTTATTATTATCCTTTAGTGACAGGTGTCTGATAAAAGGAGATTCGATTCTCTTTGAATAGTTATAGGAATCCTATAATGTTGCATGTAGCATTGATGGGAAAACTGAATCGAAAAAATTGATAGTATTATATAAGTCAGGAATTTTGATGAACAGAGGATGGAGTGACTGAAGAGAGACATACTTGAGATATATTTTGATGCTGGTTTTATTTCCTTACTGAAGTTTGATCTTTGGATATGGGATGTAACTGGAAATCTCCAAGTTGATATCATGACTGGTATTGTTTTGGATACACTCTATATTTCAGTATATGATCTTCTATTTTTATAATTAATACAGTATGCTTTGTTATGCTTGTGTTTATTTATAATTTTCACTTTGTCAGCCCAATATTGTGTTTGAATTAATATGTCATTGTGACTGAATTTATTAGTATTTTTACTATAAATTCAAGACATAAGGATATTCATTTATGTCTGTTAGATATCATTTGCATTTTTGCAATGGTTTCATACTGGACATTATCTCTTATTCAAATATCTATGTTGATTATTAGTTATTAATTAATTAGACACATCAGAAAATTGAAGTAATTGTTTATTTTCAGTTTCTCTGATAAGTTATGTTATAGCAGAATAGTTTGATGAGTATGGCTTAAATATTTTTATTTAGATCATACAATTTATCTTTCTATTCATCTTATATTAATTAATCATTAATATAGTATTCAAAATCGCTCTCAGCTGAGATAGGATAGATAGGATAGTTAAGATAGTTTAGGTGTTTATTATCTTAGTATAGTTACATTTAACAGTTGTTAAATCAATTTGTGTAATTTTTAGCATAATTTTAACAAACTTTATATTTAGAAAAACTCTTCAAAAAATCAAAGTCTTTCCTTAAGAAAGCAATTATAGGACAATTTAGGTAGTTGAAACTAACTATAGGATTCATTTAGGTAGAAATAACATTAGGATAGATTTTGCTGAATTTTAGTTTCTCCTAAAGAGAAAAATTTAGCTGGTAGCAGGACCATAACCTACGAGGTTTTGCTATTCCAAACACACTGGACGCTGCTTTAAGCTGATTGTGTGGGCATAACCTCCTTGTTGGACAAGTTCTAAAAATCGGGCCAACAAATGGCGCTAGAAGGAGGGCCTGTTAATGAGTAATGGCAGGTGAAACTAATGAAACATTTCCAACCAGCCAACATCCTCCAGAAGTCAGTAGATCACCGTTTATAGAAACTGTTAGGAGCATCCTTGAACGTGATCCTCTCACATCTCCATTTACTCCTGAACAAAGTACTCAAACTTTAGAAGAATCACGACATATTCTCACCAGAGCATACACTAATCAACTTGGTATATCTCCAATAGATTATGGTCTACCTAGACAACAGCGACATAATCCACAACTGACCATAGTTACTCAAAATTTGGAAGTAGTTGATAACACTCCCCGTCATCAGATTGAAAGTCATCAAAGACAAAATACTCAAGCAAACACTGCGAGAAGATTAATTGTGGGAGGCGGTTTTGATCAGCCACCTTCTCCTCCTGAATCACCACCTAATAGTCCAAGACCATCTAATTCAGGAAGTTCCTCAAGTTCTGAAAGAAGTCCTATGGCAGGAAATGTACCTGTAGGAGGAGGAGGCAATCCTCCACCTAACCAACAACTCCCTTGGTTAAGAACAGCTGTTGTAGCTATCCCTGGTGTACAACACCCTTTGCCTAAACATTCAGATAAACTTCTTCCTAAGTTTAACCCAGATGACAAAGAACCTGCAGAGGTGCATGTTGACAAATTCATGTTGGATGTTCAAACCCTGAATGTTCAGCATGAAGATGTAGTTTGTCAATTGTTTCCTCTAACTTTTAAAGGAAGGGCTTCTACTTGGTATTTTTCGTTAGTTCAGGGACCAATCACAAACTAGGGTGAATTTAATAAAGCCTTTCTAGATAAATTTGGGGAGGATAAGACACCCGCCCTTTTAGCCCTAGAATTATCTAGGATTAAAATGGAGCCTAAAGAAAGAATCAAAGATTTCAATCAAAGGTTTTTAACATTAAAAAACAAAATTCCAATCGCTTCTCAACCACCCGAGGATATAATTATTGAAAATTATACCTCAGCTTTACCGAAATATTCTGGGATGTTTGTTAAGAGAGCTGGGAAAACAACATTAGTAGAAACTTTTGAGGAAGCCATTAAAGTTGAGAAGGATTCTATGTCCTATGAACTAGATAGAAGTGGAAAATTTGATACTTTTCCCCGTAGGAAGACTGAAAAACTCAATTTAGAAAAAGACAAAGCATTTGACATAGAACAGCTGCAAAATGCTATTCGAACATTAACCAATGAAGTTGTAGGGTTAAAGAAAGCTAATTCTGAAGCTTCTCCTTCTAGGGGATATTTCAGAAATCAATTTAGGCAAAACCCGAATGCAAATAATAAAAATATGCCACCCGACATAGCAGCAAATGATGAGATTTTTAATACAATTCTAGTTGTTTTATCTTTGTCTGAAACTCCGTCTAGTCAAGAAATAACTGAAAATGAAGAAGAAGAGGAATCAGAAAATGATGAAGAATCAGAGAAACCCCAACAAGTTAACGGTCATTTCTGGGACAGTTTGGTGAAAGAATATGAGAGTAAAAGTCTGCCTATAGGACAACATGCCTATAATACTCGTATTAGAGCATTTGAAAACAACCCCGGAGCTTATTCAAGTTCTACTACAAATAATGACAATAATAATTCACAACCTAATAAACAAACTGAACCTGGCAAGCAGACTCAATCAACCAAAATTACTCAGCCTATTCAAAATGCTCCTAAATTAGATTTACAATATGATGATAATTGAAGAATTAAAGAAAACACGTGCAAACATCAATATGTACGACCTTCTTCAAATCTACCCAATGCCTAATAGTCATATTATAAATCGAGCCATGAGTTCCATTATTCCTAATGCAAAACAAAATGTTGCTGCAAATAGTTATAATAATGGTTCAACAACAACTGAAAAAGGAAAAGCAACGACTGATAAAGCTTCGCTTATAGGTAAGAATTCTAAATCAACCACACCTCCATTCTTACTTACCTTTGAAATTTTCAATAGGAATGTTCATAATTGCATGGTAGACTCCGGAGCATCCTCCAATGTGATGCCTTTGTCAGTATGCAAAAAATTGAATGGGAAATATGTTCCATCTAATTCTCAAATAACTCAATTGGACAGGACAAATGTAAAGGTTGTAGGAGAAATGAAAGACGTCTTAGTCAGGATTGCTTGTAACCCTTCAGTTTATCAAATTATAGATATTGTTGTTGCAGATATTCCAGATGCATATGGGCTATTTTTAACTAGGGATTGGTCTCAACAACTAAATGGATTCTTTGCCACGGACTGGTCAACATTATGGTTACCTAAGAACGGAAAGTCAAATCAGATAAAGATAAATAGAGAAAGATATATGAAACATACTGTCACAGAACTGCATGATCCTAGCGAACCTGTTTTATTTTCAGATTGTATTATGGGGAATTACATGTATGAATTAGGATTTGGAAATTTTAAAGCTGAAAATTCTGCCCTTTCTGAAAATAAACAACAATCTGAAATTAGAAATGTGACATCTATTTTTCCTAACTCTTCACTCACGGAAACCATTAATGATGTAGATAATCTAAATATTGTGAATATTATAGAAAGTAAAGTGGTTGTGCATAGTTCTATCTGGACTTTATATTTTGATGGTGCGAAATCTAAAGAAGGAACAGGAGCTGGTTGCCTACTGGTGGACCCTCGGGGAAATAAAACATGTATAGCTTGTAGGATGGAATTTAATTGTACAAACAATACGGTGGAATATGAAGCTTTAATACAAGGTTTGAAAAAAGCAATTGATTTGGGCATCAAAGAGTTAATTGTATATGGTGACTCCGAGATCATTGTTAGACAGGTTCGTAACTCCATTCACTGCCTATATGAACATTTATAGAGTTATCAAAGAGAGGTATGGAACCTTATCTCACATTTTGATGCATTTAACATAAATTATGTTCCTAGAGGTCAAAATCAAGAAGCAAATTTGTTGGCAATTGTAGCATCAAAGTTAATTCCGTCAGAAAATCTTTCACCAAATTTATTTTCAGTTGAGTTGATTTTTAGGCCTTCTATACCAGATAACATGTTTAACTGGCGTGTATTTGATAATGATGTGCAGGTACTGAATTTTCTGATTAACGAGGATACCTTTAAGGATTCAGCAATAGACAAAGTCACTCATGACGAAAATCTGTGGGATTTTTCGGTAATAAATGATTTTTGTTCAGTTGAAAAAGCTTTTGAACAGGTAAAACCAGTCCCTAATTCAGTACTAAGATTAGAAAAGTTATTTGATCTGCAGGATAAATTTAGAAATGTCCCTAATTGTAAAACTAATAGCTCTCAAATGAGGTATGAGACCATAAATTTAGGAACAGATCTAAATCCTCAAACTGTAAACCTAGGAGTAGATTGCAACCCCGCAGAAAAAATAGCATTTATAAAATTGTTTAAGGAATTCAAAGATGTCTTTGCTTGGACATATGATGACCTGAAAACCTTCAACACACAAGTCATGCAACATATAATTCCAATTAAACAAGAGTCAAAACCTTTTCAACAAAATATAAGGAAATATCACCCGTCACTAGAACCAACAATTAAAAAGGAACTCAATAAATTGTTAGCTGCCAAGATCATTTTCCCCGTCAGGAATACCAATGGGTGGCAAACTTAGTTCCAGTTAGGAAGAAAAATGGGGATATTAGATTATGTGTAGATTTTAGAAATCTGAATAAGTCTTCTAAAAAGGATAATTACCCAGTTCCTCCCATGGAACAAATTCTTCAAAAGGTATCTGGGGCTGAGATAATATCACTTCTTGATGGTTTCTCAGGATACAACCAAATATTAGTTTCCCTAGATGATCAATTGAAAACTGCTTTTAGAACTCCATGGGGAACATATGCTTACCGTAAGATGCCCTTTGGGTTAATCAATGCGGGAGCAACTTTTCAAAGAGCAATGGATTATTGTTTTAGAGGCTTAATTAACCATTCAGTCGTTGTCTATTTGGATGACGTTACTGTATATTCTAAACATCGACCTAGTCACCTTAATCATATCAGAAAGGTATTTGAACGATGTAGAAAATTTGGAATATCCTTAAATCCTAAAAAAACAATATTTGTTGTTTTAGAAGGTATTCTATTAGGCTGTGTGGTTTCAAAGCATGGAATCATGATTGATCCTGAAAGAACCCAAGACATTTCAAAGATAACTTATCCTTCTAGCAAGAAAGCAATGCAATCATTTCTCGAAAAAAATAAATTGTGTTAGGAGATTCATTCCCAGTTTCTCCGAAATCATTCGTCCTTTGCAGAAAATGATTAAGAAAGATGTTGTTTTTAATTGGGGACAAACTGAAAAAGAATCATTTCAGAAAATTTTAGAATCTATTTCAGAAGCTCCTAGCCTCCTAATCCCAGATTTTAATAAAGATTTCATATTGTATACTTTTGCTTCTGATATTTCATATACAACAGTTTTAACCCAATTAAATCAGCAAAATAACGAAGTACCAATCTCTTTCATGAGTTCAAATTTCAAAGGTGCTGAACTTAATTACCATGAAGTTGATAAACAAGCCTTTGCTTTTTTTAAAGTTCTTAAACATTTTCGTCCATATTTACTGAAATCTAAAACGAAAGTAATTGTCTCTTATTCCTCAGTCAGAAACTTGTTAGTACAAAAGGACTTAGGTGAGAAAAGGGCACCTTGGATGACAGCCCTTCAAGAGTATGACTTAGAAATTAAATCCTTGATGATAGTTAAAGGACAAGGATTATGTAAATTAGCTACTGAAGCTGCTCATCTACCTAACGATAAAGCTAAAACTATCATTGATGAGGTTTTACGTACCAGGGAAATTTATTTTTATCCTCCACCTCAAGATTCCTAGTATACAGACATAAGAATACTTTTGGAAACAGGAACTGCCCCTGATTACCTAGAACCAAAAAGGAAAAGAGCACTTAGATTGAAATCTACCCCTTATTTATTAATTGATAATGTCCTCTTTTGGAGAAATTCAGATGGGGTATACCTTCGATGTCTAGATAAAGATGAAATAGAAGTAATTCTGAAAGAGTTACATTCTAGACCAGCAGGAGGTCATTTTGGTGGAGAGACTACTGCGCACAAAATTCTCAGGGCTGATTATTATTGGCCCACCTTGTTTCGAGATTCCTATACTTTTGTCAAAAAATGCCAAGAATGTCAACTTGCTGCAGGAAGGGTTAAAAAACCTGCTTTTCCTTTACAACCTGTTGTGGCTGAAAGACCCTTTTAGCAATGGGGTATTGATATAGTAGGGCCAATAAATCCTCCCTCATCTATGCAACACAAATATATAATAACTGCAACCGATTATTTCACTCGTTGGGCGAAAGCTGCACCATTAAGGATTGTAAATACCGATCAGGTTATATTATTTTTGGAATTCTTTATCATAACAAGATTTGGTATGCCAAATTCCCTCGTCTTTGATAATGCTTCATATTTTTCATCAATTGAGTTAACTCAATTTGCTTTAGAGAAGGGAATAAGAATCAGGTATTCAGCTAACTATCATCCCCATGGGAATGGTCTAGCTAAATCAACAAATAAAAATTTATTCAAAATTCTCAAAAGAACTATTTCAGTTCACCATCGTAATTGGCATACAGAATTGGTCAATGCCCTTTGGGCAGACAGACTAACTCCTAAGGCTGCGATAGGTAACTCACCATTCTTCTTAGTATATGGAACTGAAGCTATTTTACCACCAAATTTGTTCTTACCTTCATTACAGTTAGCTCAGTATGTTCAAGATGAATAGTGCCCAGCAATGGAAAAGAGAATTAATACTCTGCTAAAGCTCGAGGAAGAAAGAGAAAAGTCAAAACAACACTTTACAAAACATCAATAGATTGTGAAATCTTGGTTTGACCAATCCTTTAGTTCCAATCGAGAATTTCAGGTGGGAGACTTAGTTTTAAAATGGGATAAAGTTCACGAGGAAAAGGGAGATCATACTAAGTTTTAGAAACTGTGGTTAGGTCCCTTTGTTATTTCTGAGAAAATAGGTCCAAGTACCTTTCGATTGCAAACACTTGAAGGTCAGTCCGAAACATTCCCAGTGAATGGACTGATTCTAAAAAAATATTTCTGTTAATATTTTTTGTCTTAAAATGTATATAATTTGTTTGCTGTTTGTAAATAAAGTTATACTTTTATACATAAACCATGTTTATTGTTTGTAAATAAATTTATATTGTTGTATATAAACTGAATTATAGTCCATAGAATTAAGGATGATGAGAAATTCATAAAACTTTTATAACTTTCAAACATCATTCTGTTATTTTTTAGTTTTAGTTCTGTTGAGTCAAATATTTCAGACTGTCAAATTTTTGTATATAATCAGTCAGTAATCTTTAGTTAGCAGCTGAAGAAATAAATGTAAATAAATAAATCTTCAAGTTCAAAAGTCAGTTTGCTCATGAACCTGAAAAATTATGATATTTGACTGAAATCTTTTAAAAAATTTGTTCAGGATGATCAAGGTTTCTTAAATCTATAAAAGACCTATCATTGTTTTTATTTGTAAGTGTTGCTCAGATTATTCCTCACCTTTTATTTTCTTGTAAAAGTGGGGATAGCTTATTAAATGTATTCTTCGAAGCTTGTACTTTTGAAAAACTCTTACAGACCTCTATCATCAGTCTTCAAAAGTATTTACCATCTGAAAACTATTTAGGATTTGTTCCAGTCAATAAAATGCTAAAATGAGAGACGGAAGGTCTTAGTAATAAGCTGGTCCAATCAGAATCACAAATATCACTAGTATGACATTATTAGGAAACTAGTAATGGCTTTTGGTTTAAAAACCAAAAGATAAGGGGTCTCATCACGAGCCAACTGATTCATTTTCCGGTGATATTAATGACTGACATTACCATTTGGTTACCATGCTGGGTAATGATCTCTCATTTTATGAAATTTAAAAAATGAAATTGAAAGAAAAACATAAATCTTGACTGAAGAATAGGAGGTCTCATCACAAGCCGGCATAATCATGATCATCAGTGTTGTCTGGGATAACTTCATTTCTGATCACCAGGGTGATGGCTTTTGATTTAAAAATTAAAAGACAAGAGGTCTCATCACGAGCCAACTTGCTTATTTCAGACAGCTCTCGTGAATGATACTATCACATTGGAACACCATACCCACACTAATACAAAAGCCCAGGTTTTTCCACGGAGGTTTTCCACGTTTCATACTTTTTGGTGTGAAATCGGAAGCAAAATGAACTTGCCGTCGATGTATCGACGCTTACTCGTCGCTGTATCGATGTTGGTAATCTCCGCCGTCGCTATATCGATGCCTTCCTCCTTCAAGGTCGCTGTATCCATGGATCTACGTCGCTATAAAGACGGCAATGTCAAGCTATGTCTTTTTAGTTGACCCAGGGCGCTTAAGTCAATGTTTTAGATATATGAAACTAGGCTCGCGGGCAGGCTTCATTTTCGAAGGCTTCAGTGCCATTCAAATAGAAGGCCATGACCGAATTTGCCCTACAAAAAAAATTCGGTTTCATGGAGTGCCC
>LPNX010242046.1:134565-199929 GCA_001517045.1 Pseudotsuga menziesii | reverse complement strand
CAAGACCAAAATCCAAGACCAAGTGGGAAGATCCCCACAAAAGAGCAAGGCCAAAATCAGCCAAGACCAAGTGGGAAGATCCCCACAAAAGAGCAACCCAAAAATCCAAGACCAAGTGGGAATATCCCCACAAAAGAGCAACGCCAAAATCCAAGACCAAGTGGGAAGATCCCCACAAAAGAGCAACGCCAAAAAAAAACCCTTAGGAATTTTGCACTTCTTAACCAAGAGATAAGTGCGAGACTCAGTGTGTGAGATAATGAACCTAGCCGTACATCTATTTATATGAAAAATGAACCTAGGCTTTCCATTTTAATGTGTGTGGGATAATGTCTAAAGCGTCGCTTTCCATTTTAAATAATTAACCAATTACAACAAAATATTAAATGATTGATAAGACATTATTAAATGAATGAGTAATTTAAGCGCCGTCGCTTAAGCGACGCTTAGGAGGATATCCGTCGCTTAAGCGACGCTTGCAAACCTATCCATCGCTTAAGTGACGCTTATCAAGCCTAGCCATCGCTTAAGCGACGCTGATCACCACCATTTCAAAAAAAAAAATTATCTTCCTGATTTTTGGCACTGTTAAAATAAAAAATCCACGCGCCGTCGAAAAAAACCGTCGGATTTTGGATCGAAATATAGTAGTGTCTTCTTTCTTTTAAACATTTGAAAGAAAGGGCTTTTGGACTGGCCCAACTGAGACATACTAAAAGAGCCCAGTTTATTTAGTCCCATTACCTCTGGCATTGAAGGGAAAACCAATACAGCATCCAAGCTTTCCCTCTCGGTCTCCACTGTAGCCTTTACCTTTTGAGTGAGTTCCTCAACAAATATGAGAGATACAATGAATATATTGGCATCAGACAAATTTTATGTGTGCACACCCATGAACCCTGAGTTAAGAATGGAGAGAATTTGCCCAAACATGTGTTCTATTTTATTTCAAATTTCAATATGCAATATATCTCTATGAAACTAATACATGATATGATCTCACATGAAAATGAATTTTTGACTAACCAAGGACCTCAAAGCCTAGGTGACTTGAGTAGGCTCCTCCACTGTCAACATCATATTATTTTGTTGATGCGAAAACTTGTAATCCTAGATTTACATTCTACATTACAAAAAGTAGAGAAATGATCCTTACATGTGAATACTAAGTATTTCTAGATAGTACATTGAAACACAAAGACTGCAAAGAAGACACCAGCCTGGGATCCTTTGGAAGCCATGCTAAAGCACATAAGATGAATGCATTGCACATAAATTTTAAGTATCCATGTAAGATCAATGTTGTGTTGATTTGGTTGCAATACATAATCCCTATTTAACCCCCTTCATCACTTGGTCAAGCTCATTAATTTTTTCCAGTAACGTCATCTTGTCTTCATGGAGTTGCATCATGCACATTTCTTGCTCGTCTTCAACACTTTCTAGTTCATCCAAAGATGAACATATTTTTTTAGTGTCCCCATATGCTGCCAAGGATTAAACTTTTTCTATAATCTCATGGACCTAAAAAGCACATCAATATCCTGTTAAACTTTTTATACTATGTACAGTATTCAGTCACTTATATTGGAAAAAGCTGGTAGATTGAAGTATGCAAAAATGTGAAACTGACAGCTATTTTGGCAAGATTGGTTTAGTGAGTCTCAATATCTTTATATTGAGAAAGATGCAAAGAAAGATGACTTTAACCAAGTCTTTTACCTTTCCAGATATCCTTAGCACTTTTGGCATGCTCGAACTCTGCGGTGACAAACTTGATTTCTTTGACATTTCTGGCACTCTTCTAGTTACTTGAACATGCATTTCTCCCTTTGTAAGTCCTTCTAAAGGAATCCATTTGTCAATTGTTTCATTTGGAGGTGGCCTTTCATACTCTACAACACAATTACCAATGTTGTATGTTGGCAATAAAACATTATGATCCTTTACATGAAGCACCAAACGGCTACCAGTGTCAGGAATCTCCAAGGTTTGATTCCATTGAGGATTGAACATCTTATAGACAACCTGCATGGAGTTGAGGAATAACTATGTCAACTATGCCAGAATTTATGGTGTGCAAACAAAATGGACTCTTTTATTCTTATTTAGAATCTTTATTTTCCTACTACCTATAACTTAAGTGATTTTGCCTCTTTTTGACATTTTGGTCATCAGTACTGACTTTCATTTTTGTACCTTCTAAAACTTCTTGATGTGACATAATTTACTCCTAGAAAACTCATTTCAAACTTCAGCATCACCAAATTGACATGATAAAATAAAGCAAGCCAAACATCACTTTTATAACTTATACCAAACTCTACAATCTAGATAGTGTATGCTTCGGAATGATGAAACTCACCATTGGCCATAAAAGGATTATACTAGCAACGTTTGAAAGACATTAGTTACATTTAACAATACCTAACCAATGACAATTCAACAAAATTGGATGAGTTCCTATTTAAGTACTTCATTACTCATTTGTTGGTTTCCCTACAGAGTGGGGATGTTGGTATCAAACTAAGGTCAACAAAGGCACAAAACACAACTCCAACTAGACAAAGTCACAAGGGTTTCACTTCGATAGAGGGAAAAGGCAAAAAGAGGGAAGGAGGCTATATACACAGTGAGAGTGAAGAGTTGGGAAGACATTATACTTGATGTTTACTTAAGAAATTACTACCTGAAAAATTCTAACAAGAGAGCTGCTTTTTATCATTCTAATATTGCATGAAATGGAAATTCTTTTGATGGACACATTGCCCTAACATTAGAGAGTAGGTGAATGTTTAAAGTGTAGTCTTTATCCTTTTGTCCCATTCGTGACTAATCCCAACTTACACAATATTGTTTATTTGTCTCATGTGAAGCCATGTCAACATCCATGTCACATGTTAATCACAAATAGGAATTGTACAGTTTCCTCATTGTACCACCGTATTAACTTTGCAAATAGGACATTTCCATGAAGAAAAACCTCCCTTTACAAAAGCAGCTAAATAAATATAGTCCTGTGTATGCCAAACTTGCAGAGGATTTATGCATTTGGGGTACAACTGACCCTAAGAAAATGGTATGCTGATGTGTATGAGCACTATAATATTGGCATGATACTATCACTGGTATCAATGCATCACCAATGCATCATGCTAGCACTATAGCCAAGACAGTAAACCATATAAGTTCATGCTATACAGGCATGTATAATTCCCTACAGCTTTGAGGGCATTGGGGACTATATCTATCCTTGCCTCTTTACAAAATATGGGCCAAATACAGGCCTTGTCTCACATATTCATTTTTTTTGTTTTCCTTTAATAACCTTAACATAAACACCAAGGCACAAGGTTGGGTTAGACACATTGACTCTTGTAAACATTTGGAAAGACTTCAATGTGAACTATTCAGGGACTCATACATATCTGGAATAACCTTGAGAGTTATCCTTTTTTTCCTCATAGGGGTAGATAGGCTAGAATATTACTAAAGCTTGCAGGAATATGATGTAGCCTCTTCTAGTTCACATTGGAGTCTCTCCAAATGTTCATATTCGTTCCCTTCTTCTACTTAAGCAAGAGCTCATTCCTCATTTCGGATGGACGGTGTGGAACCTCCACTTGAGCTTTGATTGTATTGTACATTATTTTGTTGGAGATAAAAGGCTTTGGAGGTCACAAGTGGTGTAGCTCTTTCATGTGTGGATGATAATTGTTAAGTGCTTATGAGGTAATTTATATTGTGTTTTTTCTTGCAATATTGTTTGTTGAGTTTGGCCTTTAAAAGGGGGATATCTCCCAATAGGGTAAGATTAGAAAGCTAGCTTGCTTATATTCTTATTGTTCATTTGCTTTAGATCTCTTAGAAGTGCATGTTTATTTCGGCTAAGGTTCATGCTTTCTAAGTTTCTATTGTAGGTGGCACCAAGTTATTTAACCTTTTCTCTTTTCAAGGATTTCTAATTTACATGTTATCTTTCTTAGAGAAGGGGTTGAGCAAGCGGTTAAGCAACAACAAGAGTCAGTTAAGAGATGGTTTGACAGGCATAAAGCTGGAACAAAGGACTTTGAAGTAGGGGACTTAGTCCTCAAATGGGATCACCCCCATGATGAGAAAGAAAATCACACTAAATTCCAGTAGTTGTGGATAGGCCCTTTCCAAATTGCAACAAAGCTTGGCCCTTCTACTTAAAAGTTATAGGATCTACAGGGGTGGGAGGAGAACCTACCGGTAAATGGTTTGGTTCTCAAGCCTTATTTTTCCTGAGTTGTTTGATTTCTTCTATCTTGTGTATAAATAATCCGTCTGGTAGTCTTTTTAGTCATGTTTTTCAGTTTGCTTTAGTTTGATTTTTCTTGTTTTCAATAAAGGGGACGAACTTGCGGTTGCATGAGGAACATCAGAATTTTTGGGAGTGATAAACAATTTAGTGATTAGACTGTGGGTTGCTATTTATATTAAATATTTTCTTCCAGCTTAGTCATTTTCTCGAATAATTCGGTGTGCATTGAAGTCCTTCTTAATCCCTGTGTAATAAACCGGATTCAAAGATTCTGGAACACTATGTTGGGACTCCACCCACGTCACATTTAAATTGTTCTAAGGAGCGATAGCAGAAGACCCATGGAAAGAAGCAAGGTGAACAGTATATTAAATACAAATGATCCCATGCCAAGAAACAAATGCCAAAAGGCAGATAAGAATCTAAGAACTCCTATGAAAAGCATCATACATCAAAGCAGATGCTGAATCATAAGTACTAAATTGCCGAAAGATCCTCTCCGTCGGTGAGCTTAAATTTGAAGTACACCACTCACACAAAAGGACACTATGGGATAGAGGATCTTGAAGTAAAATTCAGTAAGAAAGGCATGTAAGCAAACTCATATGAAAAGGGACAAAATTCCAAAAGCACAAGTGTTAAAATGGCATGGGAATGAGGAACAAACGAATATTTTTGTTTACCATATGCTACAATCCTGTGGTGTCCGAAGCTATTAGCCACCTGAAGACAAAGGTAATAATGAAACTCATACTCTAGCCTCAGCATAGTGATCTGGACTTAACGATTCCAATTTCCACTCTCCCTAATTGGACTGTCATCAATGGATTACGGGTACACACTTCTGTCATTTGAGAAATCCATATTGCTGGAAGAATTCAATATGAGGATTGTGTTGTTAAATGGTCTGTCACCCAAAGGTTAATCACCCAGAGATCTAGGTTCACCAGGTAATAACCAATTGTTGCAGCTGCAACTGTTCTCCCCAAAGTTTTAAATTTTGGGGCCCCTCTTCATCATTTAGAATTGTGTTGGTTCCGTTTAATCCATAAATGTTTGGTCTCGTTCTGACTTTGGTTGATTCTGAAGATGAATATGCGACTTGTTTTTAGAGAATTCTTGTGTTAAGATTTTGTTGTGGGTCGCGGGATTGAATTTGGATTGCTGGTTTGAAACTCATCAGATCAATTGCCCTTCGAACGAACCATTGTCTCTGACGTGAAACAGTTTGACCATTGCTGATTTTAAGTTTTCTTATGATCGGGCATCATTTTTATGTGAAATCAGAGGCTGATAGCCTTTTACCATCCGCCGTTGCAACTCCCAATCTGATTTTCCATCCGAAGTGGGAATTGCCCCGACTGCCGATATGCGTTAACTTTTTCGTCACATGTCCGAAGCCTTCTCTCTTCCGTCGTTGCAGCTGGGAAAGCCTTTTACCTTTTGATGTCTAAACCTGGCCAACTTCCGATCTAAATTTTCCCACCCGCGTCGCGTGTCTTCAACCTCCCCTTCCGCCATTGCGGCTCTCAAAGTCATTGACCTTCCGAAAGGGAAAGCCGTCTGATTTCCTATTCAAGGTTTTCCCACCCGCCGTCGAGTACTTGTAGCCGTTCCTCTTTCGTCGTTGCGGCTAGTCAAAGCCTTTGACTTCCGACGTCAGTATCCTTCTGAATTCCGCCGTGGTGCAACGGGTCGTTTTCTTGTGGAATAGTCACTCAATCGATAGAATCTGATGCTATGTTTTGAAACGCCATTCCAATGAATGATGCTTGTCAATTGGTTGCAGGTTGGTTCGGGAGATCGGTCAAACTACCGTGGCGTGGAGGAAGATGAACAATTTGGTAGAAGCAACGCCGAAACTAGTTGGATCGCAGAAAAAGGACAAAATGAACGGTGATAGGGGAGCAGCTCTGAAAATTCCGACAGTTATTCAGCCAATCACGAGCATGCGAGATAGAGGAATATGAAGCATTAAGGAACTGAAGGGTCAAGTGTTTGGGGGGAATCCCAAGCGGTCTGCAGTTATAGTTTAAATATTTGAAAGTATAACTTAGAAGGGGCTTTTTCCCTGAAAAATTTGTAAACTCTTTTTCTTGTAAGAGGAACTAGTTCATTTTACAGTCAGAAAGTGCAACTTTTTCCTGCTGGAGAGAGCAAAATGTGGAATGTACCAATGCGACTAAATGAATAAAGTTGAAGAGGAACTATTTTGTTTTCAGCTATGTTTCATTTACTGTGAGAGTATTTAACTTCTTGAACCTATGTTCTCATTGAATGTTCTTCAGTATCTTTTGGGATGTTTTCCACTGTGAGTAATAAATGTTGTTCATAAAATAATCAGCTATCTGGTTGTTTAAATATCTGTAATTGTTCGTGTGTCTTGAAAGAAGTGTCAGCTAACTGTAAATATTCATAATGCATGTACAAAATGTATTACTCACTTACAAATGGCAATCCTGCTCCCTAGGGATAGTTTAAGTAGTTAGTTTATTTTCTTGTTGTATGTGATTTAGATGCTAGTGAGTCTAAGACGAGAGGTAAGAACCTGTGCATCACATTGTGACTGCTCCTTGCATCTTATCACCCTGCATGGTTGATAAGGCACTTGCATATCATACATTAGGTCAAAAATACCAAAAAATGGACGGTGGACCGGGCCGCAACCGGTAAAGACTCTATTTTTTGTTACTTTGACCTACGGTAGCCGGACCGCAAACCAGACGGATTCCCTATACTAATCAGTCAACGGGCTCGTTGGGAACGTTGATTGGGGAGAATCCCTTACTGTTGTTTCCTGGGAATTTCAGGGCCCCAATAGTTTTTGGCACTAGAAGGAGTGCTGCCAGTGTATGGCTGGCCGAGGAAACCCGTTTTCCTGAGAATATTCCACCGGTAACAGTTCTGAAAGCAGTGGGTTCCATAATCCAATTCCGAAAGAAATAGAACATCTATATTCTGTTGGCAACGAAATTGTTAATGATCTGAGAAGACACACCAGGGCATATGTAAAGAAGATTGGAGGATTGCCAATCATCCCTGAATTGCCCAGAAGAGAGTATAAAAAGAAGGATCGTCCCGAAGCGGAAGGCTCAGTGTTGGTTGGAGACTAGGAAGAGCTTGTAGAAACAGCCTTACAGGAAGTTATGCTACCTTTGAATCAAGAAGGCCCAGAAACCCCTCACAATTCTCTTGCTCACACTCCAGTTGGTTCACCTCCTCACTCTCCACCCAGACTCATGGCTGGCGTAAATGCAAACCAACCACCTAACCCGCCAAATCCACCACCTGTATGGAGAGCCATATCACCCTTAAACCTGACCCCTCCGTTACATGATTTGCCTCAATCCTTTGAAAAGTTGCTGCCTAAATTCGACCCCAATGAGAAGATACTAGTAAATGATCATCTGCAGAGTTTTTACTTGGCAATAGAAGGATTGAGAGCTGGGGAGCATGAAGATGTAATCTGCAGACTGTTCCCGCATACCCTTAAAGGAGCTGCGGCATCATGGTACTTTGGGTTGCCTGCTAACTCTATCCCTGATTGGGATACCTTCGAAATAATTTTCAAAAGTAAGTATGCAACTCAGAAAACTCATGCGGCCCTCATGAAAGGGCTGTGTGCATTGAAGAAAGAAAGAAAAGAAAAGGTGCACAGTTTCACACAAAGGTTTGTAGCATATCTCAATAATTTATCTGAAACGGATAGGCCTTCAGACAAAGTTATGATTGAATATTATACTTCAGCTTTAGGCCCTGATCTGGCCATGTTTGCCAAAGGCAGGGCCAAGCCTACGTTGACAGAAACCTATGAAGAGGCTGAAGTAGTGGAAGCTAAAAGAGAGAGTATTGAAGAATATCCAGAGCAATCAGGAGAAAAGGGTGCGGGAAGAAAATCCTTATTGTTCACTAAGCCTAAGGAAGAAAAGTCGCCAGATTTGGAAAATATGGCCAAAATGATGCAGAAGCTTTCCAATAAAATCATAGATATGGAGAAAGAAAAGGAAGCACAAAAGTTTTATAAACCATATTATAAAAAAAGAGAGGATAACCACCAGTCTCAACCTCCTCCTCACAATGCTGCATCCATGAATTTAATAGAGGTGGGCTTGGACAATTTTTGCACTTTCCACCAACAGCCACACTCTGAAAAGAATTGTCCTCAATGGATTAATTTGATGATGTTGGTCATGAATCAACTGTTAGATTCTAGATTAACAGAAGAGGGAGAAGAAGAAAGAAAAGAGACTTCTACGTCTACTTCCACTAAAGAATAGGAAGAAGAAACCATGGCTTTATGGAATTATTTCTCGTTATTTGACGTTGAAGAAGAAAAGACTCAGGGGTACAAGGATGTTGTGGAAACCAACGTAGCCACAAGGAGCCAAGGGACGGTTAAAGAAGACAGTATTATACTCCCAAAGATTAAGAGGCTGCAGAGAAATGTTAAGAAGAGATTTCAAGACAAATATTTGGCTGATAAAATTCCAGAGTTCACTATTACCAGCCAAAATCCTAGACAGAATGATACAACGGCCAAGCCAAATGAAGAGAAGGAGAATGCTGATAGGCCTCATCCCATGAAACAGCAGATGGATTATGACATTGTGGAGGATTTAAAGAAGATAAAGGCGAATGTTCCACTATTCAAAATGTGCAAAGTGTCGCAGAAAAAAGAAAGGCTGTTGAGATCCCTTGAAGCATCAAATGAGAAGACGCCCACTAAAAATCAACCAGAAGAAGAAGAAGAGATTGGAGAGACCAGCAGTGGAGGTAAGTCCAAGCACAAGCATCCACCTTTCCTCCTTACTTTTGAAATCTTTAACTACAATGTACATAATTTCTTGGTAGATTCAGGGGCATCTGTTAATGTCATGCCAATATCTGTCTGTAAAATAATCAATGGGCAGCCTAAGCCATCACCGTGGAGAGTAGTTTAGTTGGACAGGACAGATGTGAAGGTAATCGGTGAGATGGAAGATGTCCTAGTCCGTCTGGCCTCAAATGATAAAGTATGCTAGGTCATTAATATCATGGTGGCTGATATACCATATGTGTACGGCCTTATCCTAAGC
Source organism: Pseudotsuga menziesii (assembly GCA_001517045.1). Lineage (NCBI taxonomy): Eukaryota > Viridiplantae > Streptophyta > Pinopsida > Pinales > Pinaceae > Pseudotsuga > Pseudotsuga menziesii. The sequence goes on along the minus strand of LPNX010242046.1, from coordinate 190,569 downwards.
AAAAATTGGTCAGCCAAACTTAATGGATATTTCGCTTCTGATTGGTCACATCTGTGGTTTCCATACAAAGGAAGCCCGAATCAGACTAAGATTTTAAGAGAGCCTCATATGAAATATAACGTCACTCAGCTGGATGAGAAGAATGTACCAGTGGATTCTGTCTTGGGAAAATATTTTATTGAGTTGGAACCAAGGAATTACCAAGCGAAAGAAGCCAACAACACATCTGACACCCAGCCTGATCTCCTTCGATTCTCACAGGCTGATGAGATTGACTGTAAAATAGTAGACTTAGCAATAGGAGTAGATTCGTTTTCAGTAGGTAATGATTTTTGGACTTTATTTTTTGATGGCTCTAAGACATTAGAAGGGTTAGGGGCTAGCTATGTCCTGATTGACCCACAGAAGAATAAACATTTCCTTTCATGTAGATTAGAGTTTGAGTGTACTAATAATACAGTTGAGTACGAAGCACTGGTGCAGGGACTAAAGAAGGCAATTAAATTAAAGGTAAGTAATCTAAAATTTTTTGGGGATTCTAAAATTATTGTGAAACAAATCCGAAATCAGATACATTGTATTTCTCCTCACTTAAAGGCTTACCAGAACGAGGTATGGGATTTGCTGAAATATTTTAATGCATTTAACATTATTTCAATTCCAAGAATTAAAAACGCAGCTGCTGATCTGTTGGCCACATCAGCCGCTAGACTCGTACCCACTAATAATCGATGTTCTGTCGAACTACTTTTCAGGCCCTCCATACCAGATATGATCACCAACTTGCGAGTGTTCGACGATGATCACCAAATAATAGAATGCTTGACAAATGATGAGGTCTTTAAAGGATCCATTATAGATGATGAGGAACATCAAGCCGAGATGAAATATAACAATTTTATTCCTAAAGGAGTCAGAATGTTAGAAAAAATGTTCGATTTAAATGAAAAGTTCAGAAGACCAGCCAACGTAAAGACCCACAGCTCATCGCTACAGTTCGAGCTGATAAATTTGGGGACTGAAACGGCTCCTAAGTTCGTGAATCTCGGCAAATGTTGTTCGCCAACTGAGAGAGACAAATTCATCAGTCTATTTAAACAATATAAAGATGTTTTCGCATGGACATACGAAGACTTGAAAACGTATGACAACAGCATCATCAAGTATGTCGTTCCCATTAAAGCAGGCGTCAAGCCATATCAGCAACCTTTGAGAAAAATGCATCCGAAATTGGAACCGCTGATTCAAAGTGAAGTGAAGAAGTTATTGGACGCAAGAATCATCTTCAAAGTCAGACACTCTGAGTGGGTATCAAATCTGGTACCAGTAAGGAAAAATTCTAGAGAAATCAGACTCTACGTGGATTTCAGGAACTTAAACCGTGCATCAGATAAAGATAACTATCCCGTGCCACCCATGGAGCAGCTGCTACAGATGGTGTCAGGTTCTGAACTATTTTCATTATTAGATGGTTTCTCTGGCTACAATCAAGTATTAGTAGCCGAAGAAGACAGATTAAAGACAACGTTCAGAACTAAATGGGGAACCTTCACCTATAGAAGGATGCCTTTTGGGCTGATTAATGTTGGAGCGACATTTCAAAGGGCTATGGACATAGCTTTCCGCGGATTGGTTGGACGAAGTGTTGTAGTGTACCTTGATGACATTACAATATTCTCAAATAAAAGAGAAGAACACATGTTTCACTTAAAGCAAATTTTCGAACGATGACGGAAATATGGAATCTCCCTCAATCCTAAGAAATGTGTGTTCGCGGTCACAGAAGGCAAGTTGTTGGGTCACATAGTTTCGAAGAAATGAATCTCTATAGATCCAGAAAGAATCAAGGCCATTGAACAAATCCCCTTGCCCCATAATAAGAAAGGGATGCAGTCTTTTATGGGAACTATAAACTTCGTGCGAAGATTTGTCCCTAATTTTGCTCAGATTATTAAGCCACTGCAGCAGATGGTGAAGCAAAATACACATTTCAAGTGGACAGAGAGTGAAAAGAATGCTTTCAACCAAATTAAGACTGCTGTTGCACACACAGCCTCCCTGAAAAGCCCAAACTTTGATAAAGACTTTATTCTGTATACATTTGCGTCCGATGATTCATTGGCAGCTGTGCTTACACAAAAGGAAGATAAGGGGGATGAATTCCCAATAGCTTTCATGAGCACTAGTCTTCAAGGGGCTGAATTGAACTACCCAGCCATTGATAAGCAGGCCTACACAGTATTTAAGGAAGTGAAGCAATTCAAGCCTTATATTTTGAAGAATCGAACCAAGGTAATAGTCCCCTACCCAGCTGTAAGATCCCTTCTCATTCAGAAAGAGTTAGGAGAAAGAAGGGGTAACTGGGTAATAGCTCTTCAAGAGTACGACCTTGAATTCAAGCCAGCTTCTATAGTGAAAGGTCAAGGGTTGTGCAAACTGATGACTAAAAGTGGGAACAATGAAGAACAAGCCTGGGAGGATGAGGCCGAGTTACATGTAATGGATGTATGTCCTTTATTTACAGCTCCCGAGTCTTGGTACAGAGACCTCGTGCATTACCTGCAGGCAGGGTTGTTACCAGAACATTGGAATTCCAAGCAAAGAAGAGCGCTATGTCTTAAATCAGCATCTTATCAAATTTTTGAAGGGGTATTGTTCAGAAAGAATTATGACGGGGTTCTTCTCATATGCCTAGAAAAGGAAGATGCGAAGAAAGTAATGACAGAGTTGCATGACGGGCCTGTTGGGGGACATTATTCAGGAGACACTACAGCCCACAAAATCCTCAGGGCAGGTTATTATTGGCCTACACTCTTAAAAGATGCACATGCACATGTCAGGAGATGTGACATCTGCCAAAGGTGTGGTGGGAGACAACCTAAAGCAGCAGCACCCCTAAAGCCTGTGATGATCACGGAACCATTAGAGCAATGGGGGTTGGATATTATTGGAGAAATAAAACCAAATTCTTCTCTCCAACACAAGTACATTCTGACTGCTATAGATTATTTCACTCACTGGGTCGAAGCTATTCTACTGCGCAAGATAAATGAAGACGAAGTCATCAGCTTCTTACAAGACCACATCATGACCAGGTTTGGAGTTCCAGTTTCGTTAGTTTTTGATAATGCTAAATACTTTTCATCAATTAAATTAACTGCTTTTGCTCATGATAAAGGAATAAAATTGCATTATTCTGCTAACTACTATCCACAAGGGAATGGCCTGGCTGAATCCTCTAATAAAAACCTGATTAGAATCCTAAAGAAGATTGCAATAGAAAACCAAAGGAGTTGGCACTCAGCACTACCAAATGCCCTATGGGCTGATAGAGTCACCCCCAAGTATGCAATAGGAGTGTCACCTTATACCCTTGTCTATGGTAAAGAAGCCATCCTTCCTCCCAATATCATGCTACCATCTTCCATACTAGCTCAAGAATATAGGGGGTCGGATGATGAAGTTTTACAAATAAGAATATATAATCTCCTAAAAGCAGAAGAGGCTAGGTCTAAAGCTAAAGAACGCTTTAAGAAACAACAAGAGTCAATTAAGAGATGGTTTGACAGGCATAAAGCTGGAACAAAGGACTTTGAAGTAGGGGACTTAGTCCTCAAATGGGATCACCCGCATGATGAGAAAGGAAAGCACACTAAATTCCAGCTGTTGTGGATAGGCCCTTTCCAAATTGCAGCAAAGCTTGGCCCTTCTACTTACAAGTTACAGGATCTACAGGGGTGGGAGGAGAACCTACCGGTAAATGGTTTGGTTCTCAAGCCTTATTTTTCTTGAGTTGTTTGATTTCTTCTGTCTTGTGTATAAATAATCCATCTGGTAGTCTTTTGAGTCATGTTTTTCAATTTGCTTTAGTTTGATTTTTCTTGTTTTCAATAAAGGGGACGAACCTGCGGTTGCATGAGGAACATCAGAATTTTTGGGAGTGATAAAAAATTTAGTGATCAGACTGTGGGTTGTTGTTTATATTAAATATTTTCTTCCAGCTTAGTCATTTTCTCAAATAATTCAGTGTGCATTGAAGTCCTGCTTAATCCCTGTGTAATAAACTGGATTCAGAGAGTCTGGAACACTATGTTGGGGCTCCATCCACATCACATTTAAATTGTTCTAAGGAGCGACAACAGAAGACCCATGGAAAGCAGCAAGGTGAACAGTATATTAAATACAAATGATCCCATGCCAAGAAACGAATGCTAAAAGGCAGATAAGAATCCAAGAACTCCTATTAAAAGCATCATACATCAAAGCAGATGTTGAATCATAAGTACTAAATTGCCGAAAGATCCTCTCCGTCCATGGGCTTAAATTTGAAGTACACCACTCACACAAAAGGACACTATGGGATAGAGGATCCTGAAGTAAAATTCAGTAAGAAAGGCATGTAAGCAAACTCATATGAAAAGGGACAAAATTCCAAAAGCACAAGGAAAAGTGTTAAAATGGCATGGGAATGAGGAACAAACGAATATTTCTGTTTACCATATGCTACAATCCTGTGGTGTCCGAAGCTATTAGCCACCTGAAGACAAAGGTAATAATGAAACTCATCCTCTGGCCTCAGCATAGTGATCTAGACTTAACGATTCCGGTTTCCACTCTCCCTAATTGGACTGTCATCAATGGATTAAGGGTACACATTTCTGTCATTTGAGAAATCCATATTACTGGAAGAATTCAATATGAGGATTGTGTTGTTAAACGATCTGTCACCCAAAGGTTAATTGCTCGGAGATCTAGGTTCACCAGGTAATCACTAATTGTTGCAGCTGCAACTGTTCTCCCCAAAGTTTTAAATTTTGGGGCCCCTCCTCATCATTTAGAATTGCATTGGTTCCATTTAATCCATAAATGTTTGGTCTCGTTCTGACTTTGGTTGATTTTGAAGATGAATTTGCGACTTGCTTTTAGAGAATACTTGTGTTAAGATTTTGTTGTGGGTCACGGGATTGAATTTGGATTGCTAGTTTGAAACTCGCCAGATCAATTGCCCTTCGAACGAACCATTGTCTCTGAGGTGAAACAGTTTGACCGTTGCTGATTTTAAGTTTTCTAAACACTTAAGTTTTCTTATGATCGGGCATCATTTTTATGTGAAATCAGAGGCTAATAGCCTTTTCCCGTCCGCCATTGCGGCTCCCAATCCGATTTTCCATCCGAAGTGGGAATTGCCCCGACTGCCGATATGCGTTAACTTTTTTGTCACATGTCCGAATCCTTCTCTTTTCCGCCGTTGCGACTGGGAAATCCTTTTACCTTCTGATGTCTAAACCTGTCCGACTTCCGATCTAAAGTTTCCCACCCGCGTCGCGTGTCTTCAGCCTCCTCTTCCGCCGTTGCGGCTCTCAAAGTCATTGACCTTCCGAAAGGGAAAGTCGTCTGATTTCTGATTCAAGGTTTTCCCACCCGCCATCGAGTACTTGTAGCCATTCCTCTTCCGCCATTACGGCTGGTCGAAGCCTTTGACTTCCGACGTCAGTATCCTTCTGAATTCCGCCGTGGTGCAACGGGTCGTTTTCTTGTGGTGCAACGGGTCGTTTTCTTATGGAATAGTCGTTTTTTTGCGACCTTCTTTTCCTTTTCTTAGTGTAGATGGCACATTTCATATTATGACTGTAATTTCATAATGCAGATGTTGAATATGAAATAAGCATATTAGTTTATTTTAGTTAAAGGGCTCAGGGCCATTATGACAAAACAACTTTTTTGAACCTTATGGCTCTTTTCAAGTGTTTACAAAAAGAAATGCAGAAAATGACTAAAGAAGAAATAACTTGTAAGAAATGATGTAGCATATAAATTGCACTCTTGACATCTTTGTGAGCCAACATGCCATTCTTCTACCTTTACAAGCTGTGGGAGAGAGCTGTCAATCATGGAGACTATAGTTTGCCTCTAGAAATGATATCCTTTTTTTAAGAATACTTGATTTAAATAAATTTGTGATATAATATGATAAAAAGGAAAAATAAAGTATGACAAGTTTGTTCTAATGAAGTAAATAAGGGCACCTCTGTTGAATCTGTGACCTCAAAGGGGAAAACCATCAAAACTTCTTTTCCACAATGTTCAGCATGTGCAGCCAACACACTTGAATTCCTTCCTATTACCCAAAATGTAGTGGAGTCATCATCTACATATTTCATTTGTATATAAAAGAGACGTCAAAGTGTATTTGGTAAAATGTTTGAAATCTCAATCATCAATCAAGCATAAGTTGATACCTCTCCTGTCTAGCATGGATTTCAACATAAGAGAACTAGGAAAAAATAATTATGCAAAAATCAATTTAAACGAGTAATTTCAATGTTGCGCACTTTCTAAATAAGCATATCTCAAGGATTGTGGGCTTTACTTCAAATAAAAAGCTAACCTTGATTTCACAGCTGGACAAATAATCATATTTGACATTGCTTGAACCTTGTTCGTAAAGATGTAGTTTTAGGATTCCTGCATTTTCATGTAAAAGAAGATTGCAAACTATTTTGGAAGCTTTCAAACTATTTGGAAGAGTTTCTGGTGAAAACTAGTCATATTTTCCTGCCTTCTTTTTCTTTTCTTTGGCCTCAATTTTACTTTACAGTGTCTTCACATTTGCAATGCATTCATCAGAGCTTTCTCAATCTCCTTTTGTGATTTACACTTAGAATATTGGTTCTTCACTGGTTTTTGTTTTTCTTGACAGCTATTGTAAACACAGCCTAAGGGCTTCATCATTTCTTCTCATTGTCCACCTAGTAGCAATCTTGTTGCAATACATACACAAAGAAAACAAACAATCAATGTTTTTCTTTTACACACAATCACTTAGTTCTGGGTAGATATTGGTTCGACTCATGTTTAGAAATTTACAATCATGGACATGATCATGTTACTCAACTTATTTTGGAGGAAGCTCAAGCAATTAGTCAGTGTGTCTTAACAAATCTCATTGGCTTATACTCGAACTATCTTACACAATTCCAAGGGAACTCATATGTGGCATCATTTCTTGCATAATAATTTAGAATTTTTCATATATGGAGCTCTATTTATGACTCTTTCACCTTTCCTTTCCTCATACACATTTCTTTAAGACATATTCAATCTCATATCAATTAGGAGTATCTATAACAAACATTTCAACCTGAAACAGCTCTTTAACATCCTTCACAGTGGTCACGGATGATCCAATGACAGAGGGAACTCTTTTGGAGTTTATTACTTTGTTGCAGTGTCCTTTGAACTTCAAAATCTCAACATATACAGAATTTCCCCTTGATTCTTTACAGATTGCAACATAATTCCTCAGAAAAAATGACTCAATATTTTAGTGAATTTTGTCCACAAGCTTCCAGAAAATGTGCCTTGCTCAGTAGGCCCAAAATTCATCAAATTCCCATGAAAAAGCATACATAATAATACATTTATTGTTAAATTATCTAATTCACTCGTCTTTTATAATCTAATATATATATACTAAAACTAATGTATTCACAATTGGCAGTTTAGTTAATGTATCTGTTATGTGATCTGTGTGATGATAAATATATTTGCAGATGGTAGAATTCTCATTTTTCTAGCAAGTGATTAATTTTCATATTCTCCATACATCCATACAAGAGACGACATTTACACTATGGGCGTACATCCATAGTCATAGATGGATCATGGAGAGCACATTCGACGGTTGTAGATGCAAATGAAGGCCTGGGGGCACATTCAATGGCTGTAGATGCAAATGAAGGCCCGAGGGCACATTCCATAGCATATCCATTGACATCGATTTAAAAACACATTGAAAATTAAATATTAAAAGGTGGCTGGGTTGATTGGCGAATTGGATGTCCAAACTTCACTTAATTTAAGCCACCTCTCTCCAAATTCACTGAATTTCAATGGGTGAAATCTAGAAAAGTTGGTGACTTAGCCCCAATGCATCCAAACCTCCCCTGTAATTTTTTCTCAGAATTCAGCTACTTATCACTTGAGTAACATTTTCCCCAACTTTGAATTTTAAAAAATTTACACTAGTTGTTTCTTATTACAATATTTAGTTCTAACGTATTTAAGTGTTAGTGTCATCATAATATATGTTTTCTATAGTTACAAAATAGCTATATAAACCTATCATATTCCTGAATTCAGTTACTTATCACTGTGGGTAACAATTTCCCCAAACTTGGAATTTTCAAAAATTTACACTAGTTTTCTATTACAATATTTAATACTAACTTATTCAAGTGTCATTGTCATCCTAATCTGTGTTCACTATAGTTACAAAGTAGTTATCTAATACTTTCTTATTTTCATGCAACCGCTTATCCACAGTTTTCCAAGTGTGCTCATGTAAATTGGCTAAGTGTGCCCATGCAATTTATTTTCACTTGCCAAATGTTGCTAACTTGCTCCTGCATCATTCTCTCTTAGTTGAATGAATTTGAATGCTCTCATCAAGGACCCCTAAAAACTTTGTCTCTTCCATTTTTCCCTCCATCAATTGAAACCTTTTTGCACAACATATCACATGCCCAATCACAACTTTGTTTTATCATCAATAACTTGTAACACACTGCCACATGCAAATAGAATCATCTTTGCTGTCTTGGTGGTTTTCTTCACAAATGTCTTCAGACATCCATTGACACTCATCTCAAAACTTCTTACATCCAATCATGATTCACCACTTCACTGATTTCACATCCCCCTAATGCACTCTGTTTACTCTAAGTAAATCCTATTATTTAACTGTAAACCTCCATACTGAACTCTATTTCCATACTCATACAACTCATACAAGTTCTCTTCCAAGAATCAATACAATTGACAGAAAATGACTAAATTTTGACCAATTAAAATAAATACTCACCTTTGCTACATTTTCATAAAAAATCCCAATCGGTGATAGCCCTTGCCTTTTTCGCATCCAAATTCTGAGCTAATACATCAACAATTATGTGTTGCTCCAGTATATTCATAGATTGATTGGCCATTTTAAAATTACCATTCTCCTCTATATCTTGTTTACAATCAGCCACATTTAATTCATCAGCTTCTGATTCCAATTCATCTTGGAAGACAAAAGAGGAGGCCTAGAAAAAAGAGGAGATGCCAGATGAAGTTACAATAAGGAAAAGGAAATTTATCATGAAGACCTTTTCATGGAAAATAATTATGGCTACTCACAGTTCGCTAATTTACTGTGGAGCCAAGGGTTAGAAATTGTCCTCAGTTAATTAGCGTGGATCAAGTCTAGATACAGATAGTTGATCTTTTTGATTACTCGTGCTTATTTTCAAATACCATTGTTCATGACAAAACCTTTATATAACTTGTATTTCTATTGAGGTGGTTGGCAATGACAGTTTTAAGCTAGCTATGCTGGTAGGCAAGGCTTGCCAATGATCAATGTATTTACTGAGTCTAAGAGACCTGAGTATTAAGTAACCGTTCCATGACTTTTTGGATCTTCACTTAAATACCTAGTATGCAATTTGGATCCAAAGATTTTTTTTCACTGAGTTTGTAGTTTAATTCGGGTGTGGCTAATGAGCTGCTAAATCTGGTTGATTGCAACATATCTTCAGAATTTTCAAATAGCACCGATAGCATAGCAAGTAATTTTCTATGACTATCTTCATGTTGTATAGAAGGTGCCCAAGACTAAACATTTGGGTGGGGTACATTACTAAAATGATTACTACAACGATCTATAACCATTGGAATTGAGCCACATGATATCATTCATCATTCGAACAATTTGCTTTGGATATTTTTTATGATTTCTATGGTTTAATTTGTGTTTTTGCAGTATTTTCTATGGAATCATGGAACATCTACCATTCTGGTAAAACTTGTTGCAACATTGTAAAAATGTTAACAATGCACAGCCCATGGTTTCAAACTTTCAAGACAATTGGCACCCATGACTTAACACTATATAAGTTTGTTTTGTAGCCTATTGTTAGACACCAAATGTGCTATGAGCAACAGAGAAAGCCTTTTGGCATGAGATGCAAAAAAAAAATTGTAAGGAAGACATCGTGATAGATAACATACTTTGCATTCTCCCTTGTTTTATATTATTAGCATTGTTTGATTCCTGAATGGTATGTGAATGCAGGAACTAAACAATTGAGGGAAAATTTTAGGATGGCTAAATGGGTCCTTCCATAGCGTGACCATGAGGTGACCATGAGCTTGTTTTCTTGTGTGGACTGTGGGGTCTTCCCCAGTGTGACAGTGAGTTTCACTTTATGGGTGGACTGTGTTTTTTCAAGCATGACTGTGCAAAGTATGCTTGTGTGTCTCTGTAGTATGTGACTGCATCCTTACCCAGCATGACTGTATTGACATATTGACTGTATTGGGTATGAATGTGCTTGTTGACTAAGAAGTCTAGGTCAATATGTTGTCAGTATGCTTATGCTTTAACCCTCTCTGGATCTCTCGCAAGGTACATAAATTTTTTGTCTATATTGACTTGTCCCTTCGGTGACAAGATCAAATCTAAAAAATTTGAGTATATGGTTGATTCAAATATTGGTTATGATTATTCACTGTTGATATATACTGTACATATATAATGTTGATATCTATTGTTGATTCAAATATTGGCTAAGTGTGTCTTACTTTAGGGAAACACCCCTGGAGCTGACATGAACCAACCCGAAGCCCAAGGGAGAATGGTGAGGTGACAATGGCCACTTCCCTAAGTTACTAATTTTGTTGCAGCTAAAAAACCCCTACAAATTTTTAGGTAACATATGGTTTGAATTTTAGAGAGGTTTAACAATACATGACTTCTTCCACATAATCATTTGGACACTTGTTGAGACACTTTTGGAGTCTTATTTCAAGCCAATTTCAGCAGTAAACTCAACCCTAGATAAAATTTGTACTCAACTAGCCAATTATGGAAACTCATAATAGTCATATATCATGCATTGGGCATGAGATATCACACTCAAGCATATCATACTCGGAACATATTTTCTTAACATAAAGGACTTGTTTCCATTGGCACTTGGAATGGATTGCAACCAACAACGATGACCATTTTCTGGGCATATTTTTGTGATAGATTGGTGAGTTCGTAGGACTGTATAGAAATCTTGGAGGAAACCAAAGCTGAATATAATCTCAGCACTCCCCTAAATCCACATTTGAAATTTCTGTAGCATCCCTTCTAACAACACAAATCTTCAATCATAGAGTCACATTGTTAAAAACATTGTTATATGGTCTCACCCAAAAACCTGTTTTCCCTATTCCTTGGTGATTTCTTGTTTCATTATAATTTCTCCATTTCTCATTTTTAGTAGCATGTGGGAAGGGGAGATTCAATTGTAGTTATAGTACATGGAAGTTATGGGGTTGCAATTGGATTTAGATTACATAAAATACATCGAGCTAGTAATAGTGTGCTCATTTTTATCATTTACATGGTTCCTCTGAATATGGTTTACCTTTTATGATTCTATCATCATAGCTGATGCTTACTCAAGGAGAAATACCTTCAAAGTTTCACTTACTTTATACAATCTTTTTTGCAACTTTAATGATTTTTCTGCTTTCATTTTTCTGATTAATTACAGTAACTGTGGTAGCTTGATAGATGCTTTAATTATTTTGCATGATTAATCTTTTTGTGTTTCTATTTCTGGTTGCTATTCTTTCAAGTTAGAATTGGACCGCTATGCCCGAACTTTGAGTCATTTTTCTAAAATGTTATGTTTTGAAATTGTTTATCTAGAGAACCATGACAAAATTAGCTCCTAGGATTTTGGTGTCTTATCATTAACTAATATTTTGTAAAGGATATTGTTGTTGGTCTATCTATTTTAAGTTCTTGTATTGGCTCTATTGTGGTGATACCATGATACTGATACTCATGTTCACAGTTTTTCTAACCTTTAAAAATTTCAACAGTTTCTGTGAGAAGCTTTCTCAATGCAAAAGTATTTTTTGAGAAACCATGATCTCTGTTTTCCTTTAAGTACTGTTAGAACTAGGCTTAAAGCCTATCCAACGAAGAGGATTTTAATGAAGCATGAGAACTCTTGCTCCATTTTTATTTTTAAGGGATTAAGGCCCTTTGGAAGGAACAAAGCTCTTCACATCTTGTTTTTTGGTCGAGGGGCAACATACTTAGTGCCCAGTAAAATGCCTTTTGGAAGGAACTGAGCTCTTCACATCTTTTTTTGGTCAAGGGGAAACATACTTAGTGTCCAATAAAATTCCTATTGACAAACATGATGTCTTCAAAGTATGTCTTTAACTCATCTACATTTTTGAATTGTTGTTGCTTTGATCAGCGCTCTGACATATAGTTCAGAACTTGTTTTTCACATCTTGGAAGCATCTTCAAGTTGATCAAATTCAAATGAGATGAGAGTGGGGAAAAGAATCCCAAGGGGAATAATACACTAATTGTAGGAATATATTAAACCCACTCACAACTTAGGATAAAATAATTAATCATTATTTGATTAATTATTCACCCACTAGCTTAATTAGAGTGTCATCCACTTGCACCTTAAAGTCAATACATGCCATCTATATCCTAGGAATGATTTATTTCCAATTCTGGGTTGATCTTGACCACCTTTTGACCATCTAGAATTAGTATATAGGACTTTACAGCAGATTCTGCTTTATTCTGCTTTTTCTATTTTTTCTGCTTTTCTATGGATAAGATAAAAACTAGTCAACTAGGAAACTGAGAGGTTTTGTTTCCAACCCATCCTCCATTAGTTTTTCTCCATTTTCTAGGATTAGCATGTTTTTCCATCTCCTTGACAACTCACTCTTGATTTTTCCAACTTGTGAGGTCCTTGATAGATTTGGTAAGTGCTTTAGCCACCTATGGGGGTTTGCTATATTTTGGTAAGTCAGCCTTTTTGAGCTTTATGAGTTTTTTCCATACAATTAGATTTTCCTATGAGGGATGTACTATTTATGTACACTATTATTCATAATTATTCAATGGAAGGATACACACCAATATTCATCTCTTCATTCATGTGATTCAGCCTCTTTTCTTCTCTCTATTTTTCCTGTGTATGCTTGTGAGAATTCTTAGTAGCAAGATCTATTTCCTGTGCTTCTTCTTAGCATCATTACTCATAGCATTGATTTATTATTTCTACACTAATTTATATATTGTCGAAACTCAGGCCATTTATGGCATCAACGAGCTTAGGGCACAATGGAGGTGTGGGAAGCTCAAGGACAATCAACAAGTTGAAAAGGCCAGTGAACAATGTTGATTGGCTTGGTAGAGAGATGCTTGAGATGAGGATAAGAACAAAAAATTGGATGTTGATGATGAGAAAGTAAGCTATTATTTTTTTTGTTTTAAGAGAAATATTTGCATTTGAAGCAAGAAATGAAAGGAGACATTTATTGTATGCTTGTTTCCAGTTTTCATGGAAGTACCTTTTACACATGGTTCTTCCATGACATGTCAATGCAAATCAATTGTAGGATATTGAGCCAGCTATTGTTGATGGTATGGGTGCAGAGTCAGGACACATCATAGATACAACCATAGGTTGCAGAAATGGCCAGCCTAAATAGGTTTACCTATATTGTGTTCACAGTGAGAATTCATTAGGTCACAACCAAGAATCTAAGTGAATAGTTTCTTTATGGAAATTTTTTCCAATTGTTTATTTATTCTTTTATTGACTTGATAGACCATCAGTTACATTGCAGAACATGTGGTTGGAACAGGGTCTTTTGGCGTTGTCTTTCAGGTCATAATTGACTTCTTTGTAGAATGCATGTGGGGTATCATGTCAATATACTAGCTAGAAATATAAAGGGGTATAAAAAATGTAAATGAAAAAATGGATACATGCAATACATACTGAAAATAGGGGTTTTTTTAATTGGGAAGGCATATTGGGAGGGGGTTAAAAAAACGATTTTGGAAGGTATTTTCCAATATTTTTTTAAAATAGGGGTATTGTTTCATATGCCATGAACTAACGTGCTATGGCATGGTTTCACTGAGTGAAGAGCCCATGTAGTAATATTGGTGCCATGCACCTCAATATTCAGAGATCCAACAAAGCAATTACACGAATTTTCTCTCTAACATATTTATTCTTGTTGCACCAATGAGTCAAACTTGGTTAAGCATGTGCCAAAGGAAAATTAGGTTCCTACGTCAATTATGAATTAGGTACTAGAACCAATACCATATCGATACCTAGCTAGAAGCATCATAGCTAGTTGTTTATCCTTCGACAACGTAAGAGTCCTTGAAAGTCCCATATGTCTGAGGTGCTTTTCTAACTTCAATATAACTTATATATCCATGATCTATGACCATCGAATGTCTAGCTTTATGAGTCAACGTAGCTTCACCAGGATGAGTTCCTTTAAACGTCATAGCAGTTGATCCAATATATAATAATTGAACCGGTGAAAGCACCAAGAACAATATTTCAACCAATATTCAAGTACTCAGTTATAATTAAACTAGGGTGCTGACCCATAACCAATCTCATATCCATATGCAGTATAAAGGTAGAGGCCTGACCCAGTCTTAGAGTTTCAAGTAAATATTTCAATTCATCGGCCTCTTAATATAGGCCTCATGTCCTCATAGAATGTGATGCGTATAATGGAGTGATGACCTCTCCTTATCACTATCAAGTTAAACCTCCTTTATGCATTAGTGGCCAAGTAAATTTTGCATCTGATGTCATGACCACCCACCCAATTCACGATGTGTACAACTCTTCTCAGCCAACGTCCTCGATCCAAGTTTATTATATATACTTATAATATAACAAAAAATACCATTAAAACAAATATTATATAATAATAAAACAAAAATTATATTTATAAAAAACACAAATTATCTTTATAAAAAACACAAATTATTATATTTATATAAAACACAAATTAATTAAATTTTATATTAATCCTAATTTATAAAAATAAACAACTTATATGATAATTATTAAAAAAATATAATATATAACCAATTAACATAATTTACATAATAAAAATAAAACAAAAAATACATAACAAAAATAGAAAAATATATATGCAAATGCAATTGTATGAAATTCATGGCCAATGGCCAATTTTCTCAAACCCATGGAGATTTCATCCTCCAATTCCATCAATGACTACTCAACCAACTCGTTGGCGCCAAATATTTTGCGTTGGCAGGAGGTGAGGAGAGTTTGGTGGGTTATGACGGGCAAGTAGTGTGAATTGGGTGGCATTTTTGGTCATTTATTAGGACACCTTTGATACCATTGAGGATATTGGTATGGATATTCACCACTATTGAGGGTTTATAATTTCAGTATTTAATTGCCATCGCTACCATGGATAAAAAAAACATTATAGAGAACCTGTAGGGTATTGAAGAGGTGAGCCACTAATCCTTTAGCTTTAGAGTCAACATCACCTTCTTCCCTTACAAAATCCCTGGTAAGTTTCTTGATTTACTGTGAATTGATAAAATTTACCTCGTTATAATACTGAAGCATAGGTAGCTAGGTTAAAATCACTAGAAAGTTTCCTTTTTACTATGAATTTTTATATTTTTCCTGATAATATTGTTATAATATTGAAGCTTAGGTAGGTAGGTTAATATCGCAGGTAAGTAGGTTAATATTGCAAGTAAGGAGGTAGGAGTTATGAGGGATGGTAGGTAAATATCCTAGTGCTAGCTATATCCCCGATTTCTGGATGAAGAAAGATTAATAATTTGGTTGGGTGTAAAGCACTCCATTAAAAAAGGTTGGAACTTGGGTGGTTGTATTGGAAGGTTGGGTGGATGTATTGGGTGACTGCACCTGTGATTTCTTATATATTGTTCTACACCATTGATATAGAATTGATCAAACATAGTGCACATCTTGGGAAAGTGGTAGGGCCCTTCCTAGAGTGTGATGCACATATTTAACACTTTTTCACTCCACATAACTGACACATAATATTAAGTTATATGTGTAATCCACATAGAGAAATAATGAGAATGTTTCATGGGCCCAACTACTAACAAATGGACATTCTATACCATCCCTTTTGATGAGGACCTTCAAAATCATGAAAAGAACCTCAGACACATGCCAATATGATCAACATTAGAAAGTCAAAAGGCATCCAAATTCGTGCCCAATTCCTTTAGCTTAGTAAGAGGGACAAACCTTCTAAAGACTTCTTTTGAACCAAGATTCCACTTATCACAATGAGGCTAACACATCTAAATTTAGCACTATGATGGATCCATTAACACCGTTCAATATGGTTTCTCTTTGGCTAGTCACAAGTGTGGGCTATCTATTCCATGATACACTCAATACTTGCATATGTCCCCAATCATTCTTGCATGAGCTAGCACACATTCATAGGTAGGAGCACAAGCACAAGCATGCCATTTGGTAGGATAATGAACCTTAAACACGATCCTTCATCCCCATAACCCCTAAAACATAATAATCCTTGACACCACTAGTAGCCTCTATAATTTATAACCATAAACTCTCTCAACCATCAAGCTTAACCCCAAAGTAATATAATCCCCAATACTTAAAAACCATAATCCTTAAAGGGAAAGGGAAGAATTCTCCATGGTATTTAACATGCTCCATTGACATTGGTGTATATCAACACCTCTGTACTCTTGGTGAAATATAATCTACACTAATGTGAACATGAAGCGTAATTTAATACTACATGGTTATTATATATGTTAATATATATTGATATACTATGCAATCTTAATATAATATAATTATTGTAACTAATATATTAATAGTATTTTTTTTTAAATAAAAGAGGTAAAATAAATATATATATATACATATATATATATATATATATATATATATATATATATATTCATATACTATGCAATATTAATATAATATAATTATCATAATTAATAGTAATAGAAAAAGAGAGCCAAAATAAACAAAAAGAGGGCAAAATCTGAAAAAGAGAATGAGGGGAAAAATAGTTAAATTTAAAAATGAATTTGAGAGGGAAAAGATAAATAAAAAGTTCATTATTGTGGTTTAGACTCTCAGCTTGAATTCTAGCTGGCCATGTGAGAGAACAAGGTCTCATTA
Source organism: Pseudotsuga menziesii (assembly GCA_001517045.1). NCBI lineage: Eukaryota > Viridiplantae > Streptophyta > Pinopsida > Pinales > Pinaceae > Pseudotsuga > Pseudotsuga menziesii. The sequence continues at coordinate 173,470 of LPNX010242046.1, read as the reverse complement.
CATCCCAAACCTTTGCAATTCTGATTAGGAGATATGCCAGAGACAGAATGCTCGAAGATCGCCTTCGTAGTTTCGATTCAATGGACTACTTTGGGTGAAAAGTCGACTATCATTCCTTAAATATTATTTGCAAAGAAAGAAATGCACATCCTTCAATCGTATCATTTGATCAATGGAGGTCTGGGTTCGAGTCCTCTTAACTGGTCATTTTCTTTAAAACATTTTTCATATTATCTGGATACATTTTTACAGTGTTCAAAGGTTTAATATCCTGTAACAGATGGGTCATTATTTTTGTTTTAGGGTTACGATGATAATTTTATTTGGGTTTCTGTGCTTTTGTCTCAGGCAGTTATCCGTCCTCAAAGATTTGTACTTTTTCTTTGAAGTATGATTTACCCTTTATCACTAATTTGAATGAAGTTTTGGAAACTCTGCCAGTAGCTAAAGGTATCCATATTTAAATGTTGATAAATGAGTTTAAATCATATATTTATTTTGGATACTTTGTTGAATATGGATGCCAAATGCAACAATTATACTTTGCACACAAACTATTTGACAAAATTTCTAATTAAATATGTGCTCTTGTGTCGTCTAGTGATTTTTTTTGGTATTGAATTATTTGTCAAATAATGCTTCTAGTTGATCAAATATGCTTGATTAATTTATCCTATAAAATTACGTGTCAGGAAATTTCCTCACAATTCACCTATTGTAAAATTGTGAATAAATTGGATTTGAACCCTAAAAAGTGTTAATGGAGGAGCTATCGTTCGATGGTAATCCCCTTAAGGAAACATGTAAATATTTCTTGCAACTCTTAATTATTTAGTAATCCCACCCACTGAATTTGTTGAGAGTTTGTTTTTAGTTTATTCATTAAATATTCTTTCTATACTCCAAATCGCATGTGAGTAGGCTCAAAGACCCTCAAATTTACAATTTGTATTTTCTAGGTCCATCACTATTTTTTGTTTGGCCTGACACTTACCCTTAGTGCTTACCTATGTAAAAAGATATTGAATAATAAGCCAACATTCAAGAGTAGAGGCAAAAGACGCTTAGAGAAGGCATAATTTACTTTACTTATAGAGAACAACAGAAAAAGTTCATAAAGGAACCAAAAATAGACTATAAGTTAACTTGGAAGCAATACGACAGACTGCTTTCTCAATATGCTAATTGACTCTGTTTACTTAAAACATGTACTGGGGAATAAACTAATAAATAATAGATAATAATAAAAATGTGAAATTGAGGTGGTTTCCAGTTTTGCAAGAGAGATTCCCACCTCTTCGTTCCAAGGTCCCAAACAGTAGGGCAACCACTGTAGTGAAGAAAAACTGCACAACATTATAGTGTGGATTCCACCAATATGACCAACTTTGCTTCGAAAGGCAAGCCATGCACTGGACTATGAAGGACTGTGCATACCGTGTTGGAAAATTCAAATCCTGCGAGCCAGGAGCAGGGGTGCTTAACTCTTTAATAAGAGATTGATTCCATATGGTAAGAAGAACAATATTATAGTCAAATAAGGTTTATACAACAATGCAATTTCTTTCTTTGGAGAAATTATGTTATTGTCAAAGATGGGGTAACAAAATTAGAGATGCATAATGAAAAAATATTTTTCTCAAACAAGTTCCTACTATTGTGTTACATACTCATATAGTGATGAGTTTTTGTAGATCTCAACAAACTCTACACCAAGTATTTCCTTGGTATCTATGGAGCTCACTTCATGTGCCCATGTTGCTATATTGTATCCTTTTACAATCTATGGAACTCTTGGAACAACCTAATTAAATAAACAATAATTATACAAGATCACTATTTTCGGTTATCAATTGATAACGGAAATCACAACTATTTACTAAATAGATTATAAAATATGGAACAATAAATCAACCATACCTCATAATACTCGATGAGTTTATGAGAATGATGACCCATAGGACCTGCATAGATGATTTGGACACCCCTTTTCAAGAGTAAGAGCTACAATTTAGCAAACCATTAAAACTAAAAATTTAGCAACTATTGAATATGTGGAACATTGTCTTATTCTAGCGGCTAGCCCATTGCACCCCTTTCCTTTTGTGAAGCCAAACAAAGAAACATAAAAATAGGCCTTTTGTTTCACATCGCATAGATTGATCATGAGAGTATTTGAATTCACCTCATCAAAAGATTCAAATATATCAATGCTAGGTTGGTGGATGGTACAAACAACTATTCGACTCGTATTGACTGTGTTGTGAACAATATGCATAACTATCACTGCAGCACGGGCATCTAGTCACTCTAGGTGACAGTTATGCATATTGTTGACATGTCACTCCACGAAGCCCTACAAGAGAATCTCTCAAAGGAGTGAGCTCGAAAAGTTCCATGAATTCTACCACGAACATCTATAGTTAGTGTAACAACAAAAATATGTGAGTAAAATATTCTTGGACAACCTAATTAACAAGGAAATATCTTCACTTTGAAGCACTGCATGCAAGGGGGATAAATTTAGATGAACCATTCTAGTTTTCTCGTCAACCTCACAAGGAAGACGAATCCATGTAGAAAACACAAGTGATTCAAATACTATGACATTTGGAGAATGGATATCATTTTGTTCGCAGTAACCTGAGATGTGAGAAAATGTTTCTTGCCTCTTGGAATCCAGAGATGCTAGTATATCCCCTTCTATATATCCCTTTATTTTCTTCCAGCTAAGACATCCATAAGGGTAGTTTTTCCAGCACCACTAACTCCCAACAAGGCTGTAAGTACCCCTGGTCTAAAGGATCCATTTACATTGCAAAGGAGTTGTAGCCTATCTTGGGCCAAGCCTTCACTTTTCATCTCCTGTTACAAAACTAAACATTAGTTCCAGTCCCCAGATGATCTATGGAAGAGAAACTGGGTATGTCAAATTTCTAGGTAAGTGTATTGACATTTATTAGATGTGGGTGCATTTCTTTTTTTTTTGAAAACCTCTGCTACAATACACAAGTATCCAAATGGTGTTTTTGTTTTTTCACAAGAAAAAACCATTTTATTTTCCCATGCTGGTATACAATGCCTATGGGCTCCTAGGCATATATTCTTCCATTTGTGTCCACCTCAATTTCATGTTGTACATTCAGGCCCTTCAAAAAACTCAAGCTGAAGTCTTGGTATTTTTATAGATTGATGTCTTTCTTGGAACAAGGTTTCCTTTACATTTTGTTTTTATGCATTTTTCATTCTTTAAAAAGATAAATGAAAGTGGTGGTTAAATACAAGCATAAACATGATTCCTTCGGACCAGAAATTTTTGTATTTATGGTAATCCCTAAAGAGCAGGGGCAACTGGTTTCGATGGTAAATATTATCTTCAACACTAAAATTGTTTTAAGTTGATATTTCACGCTTATTCTCTTGAAAAAATATTGGAGACATGTTGAAACTGTTATAAAAGGGAGGTCAACCCAACATTACAACTTTATCTCTATTTGCACTTCAAATCATAACTTAAATAAAAGAGTACAATAAAAAACTATTGCAAAATTCCCAGAAACAGAACCAATCAAATAAACTAAACTAAAATAATCTTGATTTGGGAATGCTTATCCTTTGCTTGAAAATATGGCATAAATTCTTTGATTCATGGCCTTTTCCTTGAATTTCTTTGACACTTATATCCTTGACTGCTCCAATGTTGATTGAAAATGTTTTGTCACTTTCACATCTGGAAATGGTGTTTGTTTGCTGCTAAAAATATGAAAATTGTTGTGACCTTTATGCTTGGAAAAGTGGATGTGAATATTCAACTGTTACCTTGAAATCTCGAAGTGATATGAATATTGTTTGGTTGTTTATTTTGTGCTTTTAAACTCGATTTACTTTGTTTTCAAATATTCTTCCATATGATATTTGTTTTGGTTATGTGTTGATATTATTCTTTCAAATATGGGATTTAATGCTAATAAGATGATCTTGAATGAACCTCTTTGACATTTCAATTACTATAATGAGATATTCAATTTATTGCACCAAATCTTCTTAACATCACCTACAGCTTGCTTCCTTCCCTGGCATTCATGCTTAGCAAAAAAATTCTCATTCAAGTGCATTACTAGTATTTGACTGTGCATATATTAGTCGGTGGTATATATAATTGATAGAATTGATTTCTTGGTTTGTTGGTTCCCATTCACCTTGGAATTTGAAAGTATTCAATTCTTGGCATTTGAACAGGGAACACATCATTGTCAATATTGGCACTTGTAGGTGCCAAGAAAACTCCATGCCCTATTTTTTTTAAAGGGCCACCAGGTATTCTATTTGAGAGGAATATATGTGGATTTAGGCCACGAATATAAGATTTCTCCACAAAACCATGACTTTCTGGACCTTTGTCATCCTTTGTGAAATGGGGAAGAGTTTGACTATCAAATCCATATGGAATTTGTTTTCTTTCCACATTTTGTTGTCTGACACAAGCAGTCATTTGTGAGATGTTAATAAAACTTCCTTTTGATCCAGCTATAACCATTTCCTTCAAATTATTAATCTATGATAAAAAAAATTAACACTAATTCATGCATCATCACGCGCCTTGTTCAACACCTGCATTAGCAAAAGAAGATACACTGCTAAGAGGTAGAAAATAATAAATCTTGGAGGAAAAAAAATATCTGTAATAGATTCAAGAGTACCTGATTGATTCTATATTCAAAGGGATCCATCATTGTACGGCCAGGTTTTGCCTCTAATTATTTCTCCTAAGCAGCCTTAATAAGTTATTTGACTTCATTCTTTGCTTTTGATATTGTGTCATTGATAACCTCCATGGTTGCTGAATCGAAAATTGTGTCTCCTATACCAATATTGAAACCTTGTTGTAGCAGCCAGTAGTTGACAAGCCATAGTTTGTGACCTAAGAACTTACGACTAGCATACGGACTCCACCTCATATTATTACAGAATGGGGCTCCAACTCATATTATTACAGAATGGGACAAGCATTATAATTTTGAACAAATACTGCAATATTTATCGAAACTTGTTACTAATCGCTTGACTGCAATTACAATGTTAATATTCTATCATCATTCTTTTTCTTGTTTAATTTTCTTCCTCTAGTATTGCATTTATGAACTGGTATATTAGTGAAACATGTATGTGATCAACATACAACTTTGAGGGAGACAAATTGGATTGCACCCATTATAATTTTCATTGAATCCCACTTCTACCAACATACCCATCGCAATCATGTGATCACAATTTGTCAACCCTTAATGCTCATAAAATATTATATTAACTATCTAGCATCGTAAACAATGTGCATAACTCTCTATACATACAGTCTTTGAAGCTCAATAATCATTGTTTCTCCTCAATCCAACAAACCATGGTGAAACCTCTTGATTATGTGATGTCAAATGATGGGACCGAGATCCTGCTTTTGAACATCGAGAAGGCCGAGCCTAGCAAGGAGAATGCATGGTGTTTGAGTTTCAAAAGGGATGAAAAGACTCAACAATGCGGCCTCCAAGATTGTTTCAGCATGCTCGGTCATAGTAGTGGTGATGGAGTGGATGAATATTATCAAAAGCATGATGAGATGCTTGAGGGATTCACAGAAATGGATACAGTTGCCGGGCGTGGATATTTTCCTGGCTTATCCAAGGAATATCGTGGCAAGGTTGCAAGAAGTGAGACAATTGAAATTTGATTATCTAACAGAGCAAACATTGTCCTTTTCATTGCAAAAGTATATGCATCAATAAAGAGTGGCTCATTAGCCATAATTTCTTAAACTCTAGACTCACTTCTGGATATTTTATTAGGATTTATTCTTTGGTTCACTACATTTAAGATGGAGTAACCAAATCCTTACCTTTATCCCATCGAGAAGAAACACATGTGACCATTGGGAATTCTGGTTTTTGCTTCAGTCATGGCTACATTGGGATTACAGATCTTGCTAGATTCTATTTGACAAATTATGTCCAATGAGTATGGTTTATCTTTAGAAGGTGACAAATAGCATTGGATGGTATGAATCATGGTTTCACAGACTCTTGTGAAGTTGTTCCTTGTAATGTATTGTCGAAGTTTTACTAATGATATTTTCAACCAATTTTCTCAAGATGACAGCTTCTTTGATGTAATCACCAATGTAATTGGTCTAATCGTTGCTATCCTTGCAAGTAATCTATACTAGTGGATAGATCCTGTTGGAGCAATTGTGTTGGCTCTTTACACAATCAGAACATGGTCGAGCACAGTTTTGGAAAACGTAAATTTATTGGTTGGGAAAATAGCTTCACTTGATTATTTTGCAGAATTTGACATATCTCTATTGGAATCATCACAAATCCATATGACATATTGATACAGTGAGAGCTTGTAACACATTTGGTTCTCATCATTTTTTGAGGTAGATATTGTGTTACCCAATGATATGCCTTTACAAAAGGCTCATGATATTGGTGAAGCACTTCAGAAAAAACTGAAATCTCTTCCTGAGATAGAACAGGCTTTTGTGCATTTAGACTATGAATACAGTCACAGACCTGAGCATGGGAAAAACTACTCCTAACTCTGTATGCAAGTGCCATATTTTATAATGGGAACTTCATAACAATAGTAGAAAATGAGAAATTAATGACTAAAAAAATGACTAAAATCAAGCTATAAATGACTATTTTTGATTCGGTGACTAATAGTAGCAAATTTCCACTATCTTATAGCTAGTCGTATTTCACTAGTCATTAATAGCTTGACTTAGTAGTCATTGATTTAGTCATTGATAGACAATGATTTAGTCATTGATAGACAATTCTTTAGTCATTGATAGTCAATGATTTAGTCATTGATTTAGTCATTGTTTTAGTCATTGATAGTTAATGATTTAGTCACGAATTTAGTCATTGATTTAGTCACTGAGTTAGTCATTGATTTAGTCACTAATTTAGTCACTGATTCAGTCATTGATTGCAACCATTAATGACCAAATATATGATTAAATAAACTACTAGATGTTAACATATTAATGACTAAGCTAAATATGACTAAGATACGGTAAATTATCTACTAATAGTCGTATATATGTGAATTTAGTCATTTTTGTAGTCACAAATTTATGATAGGGCACGGAGGAATCGAACCACCAACCTCCTACCTATAATTAGGCAAGCGCTCTACCATTGAGCTAGAACCCTTTAAGAATTTGTTATTGCTTGACAATGATGATATTCAAACAAATTTATGATAGATATCAATCTACAAACTACGTAATTATTACTATTACAACTTACCAGTAACTAGTATTCATAATAAACTAATTCCTGACAGCTATGTACAATTTTCCCTGTAACTAAAGCTAATAAAAATTTAAGCAATCACCAAGTGTCACCCACTGCTGGACTTTCAAAAATCACATCACTCAAATAGTTACATGAAGATCAAACAACTTAGCAAATGATAGGATTCAACTTTCCTATATCAAATGACCAAATTTGTTGATGAAATAAATGGTCCGATATCATGTTTGTAATCAGCAATATTTTTTAGCCATAAGCACAATACATCCATCATCTTTCCCTTGTATTTCGTTGATTTTTTCTTCCTTGTTAGCTATTTGTACATATTGACTTTTACAGTTGTCTTGAACAAACCATATAGGTGCTTTGTGGCTTCCTTGGAAGCTTCATGTAAAGGAAGGTAGTTAACAGTATTTTGGTAGGGAATCCATGCTTTAACCAGTACATTTCCAAGTCTGCACAAATTAAGGTCTATTCTTTTGAAAATGAGATGAGCATAATCATAACAGATACAGGTTCCATCTATGGAATGTCTTAATGAAATTCTATCTAAGGAACTACTCTAGAAAACAGTTTAATTTAGTTTAGATTCTCACAATATATTCATTTGAAAACATCGCTAAGGGAATTCATATTCAAAGTTGTCAGGAGAATTGACTGTTTGGAGTTCATGCCTGGCACAAATCTCTCAGATTAATGAAATTCCCATATCCATGTCCATACTAGGCTAGTCCAAAATGAGGTGAAGATCCATATTTATCTTCAGTCTCCAAGTTCATTACAACTTGGCAACTATAAATACACAGTCTTGAGGATGCTATTTTCTCCTTTTATCGTCATTTTGTTGTGTGTTTGGATCACTTTTGTAACAAATAGCAGAGATGAAGATGTAGATGGATTGCCTATAAAATATCAAGTTACAGGCCGCAACCAATAGCAAAGTACCTAATCCTCTATTACTTTGGTAACAAATATCAAGGAGGAAAATGTAGCTTGACTACCAAAAATATATTAAGTTACAGGCCTCGACCAATCAAAAGTACCTAATCCTCACTGATGCAACAACAATTCAAAGCTCCAACACCAATAGAGAAAATTCTTCAATAAGTAAGGCAGGAGATTAGATTGTTTAATGGTTAAAAGGTTTTAATTTCAAATAGGCGGTAAGAAGTTCAATTGCATAGAGCACATGCACAAAACATATAGACCCAAAATCTAACGATCCAATTTTTCTCACAATGAACAACATAGCCTATCTTTAGTAGAGAAGCTTGGTTTTTATGTTTATAAGTTAATTCTCATTGTGGTCAAACTTGCAGGAAACAACACTACATGACATCAATATTAGTTCGATTCCCATGAAATCACATCAATGAGTACAACACAACATAGGAGGCCCCAAAATCATGGATAGACACAACTAAACTTCAATGTGGTAAAAAAAAGGTTTAAAATAAAATAAAAACAAGGATTTCCATTGGAGTCAGAAGGGCTATTAACTAAATAAAGTCACTTAATAATAGAAAATAACTTACCAGGGTCTGATTCAATAGTACACCAAGACATCCCGGCGTTAGCCTTGAGTCCTAATCTACAAAAAGAAGCGATGTCAACAATCAGAAACCAATTAAATTTTTGAAATTTAATCAAAAGAAAAGGGTTTTTCAATGGAAGAGGTATATTACCATTGTTTTTTACTGTAAGAGAAACTACTGGAACAATAGCTTTGTATATGGCGGAGACTGTAATGGGTAGGAAAAACAGAGGAGCATGTAAGGTAAAAGTGGTGCATAGGAAGCCCTGTGTGTCGTTAACACCAAAACTATAAATAAATTGTTGTGAAAAAAACCATCTCCTCTAAAAACATAAACTAATTAAATAGCTAATGGCAGATAGAAAATCACAGGGATGCTGTGCACATAAAAGGAAATACCAGTATAAATCCCTCAAAAGTCAATTTTATGAGATTTATTGAATGAATGATTGACAATGATATGGTTTAAGAGCCCAAAATGAGTAGAAATATCACCTACAATGAATAAAGATGGGAGCAGGAGGTTTGTGCTTCCAAAATTGCAAAATTTATAAGCTTTGCACCAAATAGAGGGAGGTTACAACCATATACATGGTTGCTTTTTTAAGAAAATACTTGATTAAAGTTTAGGCAGATCAATTTGGCTTTATATTTGGGTATGTAACTAGGTTTTTTATATAGGACTAGCACATCTACATATTTTGTGGTTAGATCGTGTTAATAGGGATTAAATGGTTGAGAGATAAACAATGGAATGGAAGATAGTTTGGGTTCTTTTTATTTCTTGTATTCTTTTAGTTAAACTATTTCAACTCTGAGTTATCCATGCATCACTATTAGTTTATCTATTCATCATTACCAGTTATTTTCTATATTCTTTTTTTTATAATTGTTTATTTCGAATTTTGAATGACTTCCATACAATCAATCTCGACTGTACACTTGTCTCATCCTCATCCATAAATGAAAAATAATAGGTCGTAGTCCACCATATGGTTCTGCAAAGTGTTCTTCATAATTGTTTTGATACCTATCATCAAATGGAGACCTTTGTAGACAATTCTCAACATGGTTTCCTGAAATAATTCTACTGCTTTTATTTAGAGAAACAACATTCACTTCATTTTTTATTTGAACAACAGAGTTTCTTTGAGGGACAGAGATTGGAAAGCTATCTTTAGAAAGTCCAACACAGACAATACCAGATGACACTAAAGCTACATCTGTTCTTTCACTTCTTGTTGTTTCAATGTGCCCACTTCCTAGCTCAGAGGAACCCTTGTGTGTGTTAGAGGATGAATTCTTCAATAGACTTTTAAAACCTTCATGACTCCTACATGTCATAGTAGGATCAACTAAACTGGCATTCTTTCCATGGAAAGCTTCCCCAGCAGTATTTACACGTGAATTTAATTTTATATTTGTTCTGGACTCATTGCATTAGGTTTGGCATCAATATGTTTTTTAGATATAAATGTTGATGACTGCCCAACCTTATTGACCAATAGCTTGCCATGATCAGAACTCAACCCTGATGCCACAGCTTCCACCACTAAGGTAGGGAGATTTAATGTTGGAGACACTGAAAGTGAATGAGATGAACTTGTTTTAGGATTAAAGGAGCCCTGAACAGCTGGGATCGTCATGCTAAGTGATTTTTCTTGTGCAGCATGGGAGCCCCTGCAACAACCATTAATGTCTCAATATTCAATAAGATATGTAATATTCCACCACAAACTCCTAAATCATATGGAAGCTTATGTTCACTAAAATTAATGTGTAATGTTACTCTGCACCAATCCATGGGGGTGCTGGAAAACTAAACAAATATTCCATGACAAGAAACATATTTCATACCAAGATGCACTAGTTGGCAATACAACTGATCTTCCAGCAGCTCCATTGGCAAGGGAAGTCTCAGCATTACCTCCTATGTTCTAGTTTCACATGGAAATATGAACAGTTATATATTATTAGGAAATGAAAATGAAGCCATGTATAAAGAATCTAGAAGACAATCACTGAAGTAAAACATAAGCTGTCTAAAGAAAATACACACTAGCTTCTATAATAATGATTATTTAGGACTGAATTAGAAGCTATTAAATAATCTAATATGGAAGCATAGAAAAAGTTGTCTGCACAGATATCAATAACAAATGCTAAAGATAATTGGACGGAAGTACAATATACTAAAATCCTAAAGTCACTTACAGGAGCCAGTGATTTGCTCAATTTACTTGAAGAAGCTGATCCAAGAAAGGAAACCTCTGCCACTGGTGGAGGTAAACAAATTCCCCAGTGTTGCTGTGAAGGATTTGTAACATCATAGAACTTCTGAGTTTTGCTGCTAGAAAAATAGGACACAGAAAATAAAAAATCATAAAAGCTAAATGTGAAATATTTTTTAAAACAATTTATCCCAATAAAGAAAACTTTCTAAATTAATATAAATATATTAATAAGAATATTATGTCAAATGTTTCAAAATGAACTAAAAGAGATAACTAGGGCAACAATACAGTAAATATTACATCCCAAAACTAGTGTACAGATATACAAAGTAGCCAAGGCTGATGTCTGAAAATTTGTCCAATCCAATTTCATATTTAATTTCCAATAAGCCAAGAACATAGCTAGGATTCAAAACCTATGCCATGGCATAATCAATATTGTAAACTCTCCCCAAGTTAACCAACATTACAAATTCCTAACTAATCACAAGTTATTCATCATTCCAAACTTTTAACAAGAAAACCAGTGCTCCTTCCACATCACAAAATATGGAATAATGCTAATAAACATCATTTGACATTTGTAATTTTGTATAACATTGAAATAATTCACACATTTATTGAACACATTTGTCATTAATGACATTCTATGGTTTTCCATCATGTTTGCTTGGTATTGATAAACAACCTCTCCAAGCAAGATTCCTTTCCATTGAAAATTTTTACAGTTCTGTATCATGTCACCTATATTCATCATCTGGAATGTCATAGAATATGCACCAGAAGGAAACGAAATAAAAAACAAAGCTTAGTATCCTATTTATTTGAACAAGGCACTTTTAGAGGTGGGATACATAGGTTCCATCATGTTTGCTCATTATTGTTGAACAATCTCTCTGATCAAGGTTAATTTCCTATTGATACTTTAAAAACGCTTCTATCTTATGTAACCTAATTCCTCATCTGAGATACTTTTTAATATCGACCAAAAGAAGATATCACAATCATAAGAAAAACTTAAGCTATCCTAGCTTATTTCAACAATGACTTAAAAAAAGTTGGGATACAAAGAAAAACCAAGGTTACATGAACCGTGGGTGCGATCGGAATCGACTAAATAATATAACATGAGTGCAGAACTCATCCTAAATTTAGGAATCGGAGATTCGGAACCCTAACCCTAATTATCCTACATTATACTGCGTAAACAACTTTAGGTGTGTCAAAATGAGGTAGAAAAATCCGATGAAGAATCTGAGAATCTGATTCGAAAGAATCCGATTTAGGTGCGGTTAGGCCTAGGACCGAACCTAGTAACTTAGAGAAAAATAGATGTCTAGTATATGCAAAATTCATAATTATCCAAAATGAAAAGTTTATACATGGGGTTTCGTCATTTCGAGCATACAAAAATGCATGGAGAATGTTCTCTAGAGTAATACCAAAAGAAAAAAATGACATCATGATTCATAAGAAAAGCTTAAGCTATCGTAGTTTATTTGAACAATGAACTGTGGGATTTGGGCCACAAAGAAAAATAGTTATCTAGGAAATGCAAATTTCAAAATTAAATGAAAAGGTTTATGCATGGGGTATTATCATATCAGACAAATCAAAGCAAATATTCCCAAAGGAGTTCAATTTCAATCCAGTACGCAATAAAGAAAATAATATGAACAGAACTAAAATTGCAGGGAAAAAGAAAACCACTACAACCTTGTAAAAAACAGAGAAAACCTCAAATATTTGTCTAAGATAATAAAGCAAACAATATTTTGTTAAAGGTTGGCAGAAGAAATTGTTAATACTAACATCCTAAGTATAAAGAGTAGGAATTGTCTTTCAAATTCCATGCAAACACTTATAGATGAATTTTTGAAAATAAAAATACTAATGTGTCAACAGTGGCTTGTGAGGTTAGTGAAAGTAGGTATCTATATAACCCCCACATGAAAGCAGGTATCTATATAACCCCCACCAGGGTTCATGCACTTCCAAGTGACAAGGTAGTTATTGTGCTTGTTCTTGTGGATGTGTAGCAAGGCATGCAACAACAATTGGGGCCAAGTGGACACTAAAACACATGACTTAAAGTTACAATAAACCAAATCAATCTTAAGCAATCTCCTAATGTCTAATATCCTAAAATTTCAAATCACTTTAGGGTAGGCGAATGTTTGGGATAAGGGTAAATTTCACGGAAGTGCCAATCCCCCCTTGTTGTGGCAGCTTTAGCTGAATTGAAGGGCACTTGAATTATGTATTCAGTGATCCACCCCTTGACATTGCCTGTACAGGAAGGCTGCTTGTGACACCATGCCTCTTTACGCCAGTTGTAATGCTTCTCAAGTTACAAACTAAAATAACTTACAAAATTGGGCTGAGATCAGGATTAATTCTTTTCCTCCATCTCAGCTATATTAATTTCACATGGATATAGATTCAGATATCTTCTTGACCATTGACACAAACAATGAGGTTATGATGAAAATCATAATACATCTAAAATTACAGTCTTTGTTAATGTACAAGGGCGGAACTCAAAACCAACTACCTATAGATATGGGTTTCTTATCAAAATGCCAGATCGAGGCATTTGGCATGGCACCAATGTGATTGGTAGAAATTCAATCTGTGGAACTCTATTTGGAGTTGTAGCAATGCATTGGCACAGCAGGTGCAGGATTTAACTCAAGAGAAACTACCTATGGACATGGGTCCTTTCGGCACTTTACCAGGTTCATTGGTAGAAATTCAACCATAGAAACTCCATTTGGAGAAGTAGTGATGCAAAGGGTCATTGGTAAAATATCTACCTATAGAACTCCATTTGGAATTATGGTAATGCATAGGCACAGTGGTTGTGGGGTTGTTAGAATTTTAATAGGGCATTCAGCAAGGTACCCACATCATTGGTAGAAATTCAATCCAGGAAGGTGTATGTGGTGTTGTCATGATGCAAAGGCACTGTGGTGGATGGAACTCAAGAGAAACTACCTATAGGTCTGAATATGGGTTAGTTACTAAAATACTAGACCAGGGCATTAACCAAGGTATCCACTACAATTGGGAGAAATTCCACCCAATTAGTTGTATGTAAAGTTGTCACAATGCAGACACCATAAGTATTGGAACTCAAACCCATCTAATTGTTGATATGAATATGGGTTCTTAACCAAACTGCCAGACCAAGGCACCAAGCAAGGTAACCACTCCAATTTTTGAAATTATAAACATGGAAATATATGTAGAATCGCAACAATGCATAGAACAATCTGTATATATGTACACTAGTTTTGATGAAGAGAACAATCTTTATAACTATAATCATCCACTGAAAATTCAACTTTTTCCATAAAGGGAGGCACCTCTGCTTCTGAAGAAATAGCTTTAGAGCAACCTTCACCATATGGTTCTGCAAAGTGTTCTTCATAATTGTTTTGATACCTATCATCAAATGGAGACCTTTGTAGACAATTCTCAACATGGTTTCCTAAAAGCATTCTACTGCTTGCAATCTCTTTCTGATCACCATGAGAAAACAATTCTAGGTCTTTATTTAGAGCACATACTTCAAGTACATTTTGGTACTTATTTCTATTCATCTTGGTCACAAATAAGATGTTCTCTTGAATTTTCCCTCTTTGAATCCATGGAGACTATGGAACATAAAAAATGGTACCACTGACCTTCACAATCCCTGATAGCTTGGGCATTTCTCCCAGAATACTGGACAACAAGCTTGACTTTCTAGAACCAATTGATCCACATACTGCAACTTTCATGCCTTTTCTTAGCTGCAAATTTATTTCGCTTAACGTCAGATTAGTAGAGGTTGGATCACATGAAAATTCTCCATCTTTGATCTCAACTGCAATGTCAGTTGAATCCCTAGGTAGATTATCTACTACATTGCATTGCAACTCTTCTTCATGTACAAAAGTGGCTATTTGGTTTAACGACACGTTGCATTGAGAAATCATATAAACCAAGTTTAGAAGATTATATATAGGCTCCTTAAGGATTTGGAAAGTTGCTAAGGCAGAAAACACTTTACCTGCTGTCAATGGAACCCCTATTAGCAAGTAGGTACCAAATGTAATAGCATACATGAAGGTTGGTGTTGTCCAGAAGAGAAAAGTGACTCTAGAAGAGGTGTACAGATATGTTCATAGATATCCTTGCTCAACCCTTCTCAGCTCTAGGATCCTATGTAGATATAAGGTTTCCAAGATTGCAGTTTCAAGAGGTAGAAATCAAACAACAATTCGTTGCCAATGTATCTCTTACAGCAGCACATAAGAAAGGAATTATTGTTGGAATAAAGAGGATGGTTCACAATGTTTTAGAGCAGCCAGTAGGAAAATGTCACAAGAAGCAAATCAAAAATTATGCACCTCAAAGGAAAACTATTATGAGCAAACCTACAGGTCCAAGTTGATTACATCATGGAGCACATCATTCAGTGAAGTAGTTTGTTAAATCTTGCTCAAACACCATTATATGAGTATCCACTTTTATAATATTAGTCATAATTTATTTTTTGAGTTGGCATCTTTGTCCTTCGTAATTAGCTATTCTAAATTTAGAAAGGCAGGACACCTCAAGCTGCAATGCCTCCATCCTTGCTGCTGTTGTCTCAAACTTAATCATAGGTTTTGTTATATTTTGTTGCACTGACAATGTTTTTCCAAATTTCATTGTTGCCAAACTCGAGGCTCGAGCATAAACAAAAAACAAAATAGAATCTAGCTAGTGTCTGGCCCACTTGAATGGTATGAGTTTCAAAGGAATGTGAGCTTTAATTGCTTCACTCTGTTACCCCCCATTTTGCATGGGTGTCCACATGTAAATTTCTTGCTGGTGACAAGACAATTTATGCATTTCTAGTCATTTTTTGGGCAGCCTGTGATGGTTTTATGTAGAAGCAATCATGAATGATCTACAATTAATATCGTTGTGGTTTGATGATGAACTATGACTAAGGGTTTTGCTATAATTATAGACGTTTAGAAGCACCCTTTGGGGAACAGTTTATGAGGAGAATGCTACAGCAAAAGAGGGTGCATTCTAGCCATTGCTTGGTAGCAGGATGTTGAGGCATTACTATTGAGGATGTTTCCAGCCTAAAGTGCCATTATTTTTCCCCTAGATCAGTTCCAACGTAAGGGGCATTTTTTGCATATTTTGAGGGCTATTTTCCATCTTTAAGAGTCATCTCGGTTGGATGTCCATTTGCAGTTGTTTATTTTCCTTCTCCATGGTTCACAGAGGGTTCTCTTGCATTTTCCAATGGATCATATGGTATATCACAACCAACAACATCATCCCTTTAGTCCCAGAATTGATGGTGGATTCCATGCTCATGGTTCTAGCAATGCATCTATAGCAACAACCCTGAAATTTGTCAACAACAGCCTGAGAAGTCAACAGGTTTACATTGCACACATGGAGGTCTCAGTTACTTTCTTGGGAGGAGGACCTACTTGGAGGAGTATTGAACATTTAGAAGGAGGGTATTGATTCCTAGGTAGCATGGGGACAGTTGGTTGCTTACATGGAGGCTTGTACTTGACTTGAGGATGCTTAAGTAGAGGAGTCTTTCACAAAGGTGTGGTGGACCGAAAGGACCACATGGATTAGGAGGAATTAATAGAGACCTTTGGATGGTAGTATTGGAACTTTCTTTTGGAGCGCTCAGCTTGGGACCTTGCTTGATATGTGTGCTTACATTGGAGCTTGACATGTGGACTTATCTAATGTTTAATAAGTTTTCTCGTTTGTGGATGATATTTCAACTTTCCAATTGTTCACCACCCTCATCTATCATATATATAAATGGCGGAGAGAGACTTTTAATTAATCATGTCAAACACATCATGTATTCAAAAAGCACTCTCAATCTATGCTCACTACTTGGACAAGTAGTTTTGGCATACTTCTCGAGTGCATAACCCTTGCACAGTCATGTATTCTTCATCTTGAAGTTCAAGAATTCCTACACCATGTCATTCAAAAGAGGTAATGCTCCATAATGTAGGTGACCAAATCAAGCTTGTGTCAAAGCCTACACAAGTTGTCAGTATCATGCACTAAATCTCTATGTTTGATCATTTTAGCAATTAATTTGTACAAGCCACCCTCTTGCACACCTTTGGCCAATACTCGGCCAAGATCATGGCTATGATCTTTGACTACAACTTGTTGATCATCAAACTCAGCCACATGTCTAAGATTTTTCATGGCTAAAACTAAAAAAAGATTCCTTGTTAAACCAAGAACATAAAAGACATCATCTAGCTCAAGAACATCACATGATCGCACATGTGGAATGAGATAGATCCCACTCCAATAACTTGATAAGTGGCATCATTGCCTAACTCCACCTATATGTCATCCTCTCATTCTTGAACTTTGTTGAAGGTCATGTGTCCACATACCACACTCCACTGATTATGTGTCCACATCCTCTCAATTATGAAATATTCAACAAACTGGAAATTGCCTCATTCAGGAAGACAATATTATGATTGGAGATAATCAAAGCCACGGCCAGGAAAGTCTAGGTAAAATATAAAATCATTTAAACATAACCAAGCTTTGCATACCTAGTATTCATAATTTATTGCAATTCTAAAGGTGAATCCTTACAAGACGAGTGCCAAGGATTCAATAAATAAAATCAGGGTTTGCGAAGTTTATCTTCTTTAAATATCCAGTATAAACCGTCGAATTCCTACAAAATGCACATGGATGGAGTCAGAGAATACAGAGGGATATAGTTTGATTAACCCAAGACAGACAATAAATTTTCACTCACCCAAGCCACCCAACCACATTCTCTGATAAAGGTAGCAGATTCTTTTCTTAAAATCCAACGCCAACACATTAGAATCTCCATCAACTTTGATATTCCTAAATTTCCTAAGTCACCCGAGTTTTGGTATCCAGACTTAGACTAACTACAAATTCCTTATTAGATTCATTCCATCCCAGAAAATAGTTCGACCGCAATCTTCCTTATGAATTGAGCTCTGGATATGCAACCCCTTCAAACTTTGCATTCAAGCGAATGGAAAATATTCCTAACCAATATTCTTTAAATATCCAATATAAACCGTCGAATTCTTGCAAAATGAACATGGATGGAGTCGGAGAAGTATCAAGAACTCGATTCAAATGCTTGAGAGCCTCTTCATATTTCCCATTTAGAGCATACCCTGCAATCATATTGCTCCACAAAACCACATTCCATATAGGTATATTGTCAAACACTTTCCTTGCATCCTCAAGAACAGGAACAACAAACATGTTATCCCCACATCCTTTGAGGAATGCAATAAGCAACAACAACATCGTGCAGTGATCAATTACCCCTAAAGGTCAAATAACAATCAAACGCAGGCATGAAGACTTCAATACCTGCTCTAAAACACACTATCCAGCGTGTTTGGTTATTCAGAAACCAGGCGTTCTGCTGATGATTGATTGAAAGTGGGATATCACAAAACAAACCAAAATTAGAACCAACCAACACCTGCCAATAATAATGTCAAATTTTATTTGATTATATTTTTTTTTAGAACAAGGAAGTATTGGGAGACTACTATAAGGAGGATGAGTAAGCTAGCACCAGCAAAAAAATAGGAGAAGAGGCATATAGAACAAGCTACCCATCAAATAGAGGCATGGCATAATTAAAATATCTCATTCCCTTTTTCCTTTTCCTTGAGGGGAGCATGAAAGGGAAAGTAACTGAGATGGGTGGAGGCCATAACCCAACTTTAGGGAATGGGAGGGAATAAACAAGTTGGAGTTACCACCAATTCAATCCCCCTGAAAAGCGAATAACCCCGAATAAGAAAGTTTTGGGTCATTCTTTGATTCTGAGTTCCTCAATCTTGAGTGGGAAGGATACAGCTATTACTCAGTGAAGGAATGAATTCATGTCAAAACTAAGATGAAGATCAATCACAAAGGCTCAAGATAACATGTTAAACACTCCTATAGGGGTACGGTTGTAAGGATTCATTGAGAGATCCACCCCATTTGACATCAATAAATCTGAAAGAAATTATAGAATGAGACTTTACCTCTTTAGGATATAAGATGAAATTTCCCCAGATTGACTGAAAAAACTATATATATTTTATAATTTCTATAGGATATAAGTTTATTTAACTTCATGACAAGTTCCAACTTCTATATGAATGAATGCTATTTCTTTTAAAAAGACACATATAATCTGCTTCCCTTTTTCCATTGCCATTGATTTTTTATATATACAAATATCTATCATTGAATGACACTTGCCCTTGTTTATAGACTTTACACCTATACCCCCTCGGGAGGGCTGCTAAGAATGAATTTACCTTACTCCCTATGGAGAAAATGAAGCTTACGAAAATTTACCTTACTCTTAAAAATCTATTTATTTAAGAGTTGATTCTTGCTGCAAATGTAAATAGATTTTTTTGTTTTTTTATATTATTTTTTGTTTTATTTTTATTTTTTATATATAAATTATATAGATTTTTTTTTTTATGTATAAATTATATAGATTTTTTTGTTTTTTTATATATTTTTGTTTTATTTTTATTATTTTATTATATAAATTATGTTAATTAGTTATATATTATATTTTTTTAATAATTATCATATAAGTTGTTTAGTTTTATAAATGGAGTAGCCTACGGAGTCGACGATTTGGCTCGGATGCCGGTTGTCGTCGCCACTTTTCAGCCAAATCATTGACTCCGATTGATACTCTCTAGGACGACAATGAATGATAGCCACAGATGAGGGCCCTATATCCCCTTGAGAACCGCCCATTTGAATGCACCTCCTACACGTACACTTACCGAATGCATCCAATGCATGGCCAAAAAAAACATGTTAACTTCGGATTTGTGGGTTGAAGGTATCATTCGACACCTGCTCTATAATGACATCTGCAACAAGTAAACCTCCTTGCAAAGTTTAATCACTTCTTCTAATGTCTGCTTCATTTTTCCTTTGGAGCGTGTGAGGAATGTCGATGTGCAAAAACCAGTGACCTTTGCAAATAGTGGCATTGCAGGAGGGTGTTCATGCTTTTCCTAGGATGAAATCTCAAAATGCATATGGTTATGAGCGCATAGGCTAGAGATGGTGATAATTTCAAATGTAAAGTGGAAGCAGTAAATCCGACAGCTTTGAGACCTGTAAAAATCCATAACAACTGGTTATTGATTG
Source organism: Pseudotsuga menziesii (assembly GCA_001517045.1). Taxonomy (NCBI): domain Eukaryota; kingdom Viridiplantae; phylum Streptophyta; class Pinopsida; order Pinales; family Pinaceae; genus Pseudotsuga; species Pseudotsuga menziesii. The sequence continues at coordinate 153,152 of LPNX010242046.1, read as the reverse complement.
GAGTGATGAACACGATATGAGCGACAAGAACCATACCTTTGAATTGCTTCGACTGGTCACTGTGAGATCCTGAACCAGCCTATCCTCTACAAAAATAGTATATCGAGTGCAAAAATAGGGGAGTAATAGCTGGGGTCAAACAATACCTTCAGCTCACAGATCTGAATTTGACGTGTTTTTTTGGCCATGCATTGGATGCATTTGGTAAGTCTACATGGATGAGGCACATTCGAATGGTCGGTTCTTGAGGGGATGTAGGGATATGATGCTTCTAGCTAGGTATTGATATGGTACTAGTTCTAGTACCTAATTCGTAATTGACGTAGGAACCTAATTTTTCTTTGGAACGCACTCAACCGAGTTTGCTTCAATGGTGCAGCAGGGATAAAGATGGTCAAGAGAAAATTCATGCAATTGCTTGTTGGATCTCTAAATATTGAGGTGCATGGCACCAATATTACTAATAGAAGGTAGAAAATTTACAAAATTTACACTTCATTGTCAAATTTTCAATTTTCCATGACACAATTAAAAATGACTAACATAAATGACTAATTCATATTCTTCTAGCTAGTCATTTTTTATGCTGTGACTAAATCAGTCATTTATGTTAGTCATTTTTAACTCTGTCACTTATTATCTAGTCATATTTGTTAACTGATGACTAAATTAGTCTTTAATTTTAATCCTTTATAGTTGAGTCAATCAAAATTGCTCATATTTAGTAGTAAATCACTTGAAAAACCTGTGGTGACTAGAATTTTTAGTCACCTAGTAGCTAATTCTTCATTTTGTACTAGTGTAATATGTTGTTTAGATCTTTTTTAGTCTCTGATTTCCAACATTATCATCTTAGTATGTGATGGTAAAGCAATATTGTGGGGCTTGTAGATCTCACATTTTGCCTACAAGTTGGCACATGCTCTTGGAAAATTGCATACAGAACTCAACAAAGAATGTATGTAGACACTTCCTAGCAACTTGGTCTTTGTAAATGATGGCTCAGTTAAAAGTAAGTAATTTTCTTCTTGAAAAAAAAACATACAACTTTCCTTTAATTAGCAAGAATATAATGTTTCTTTCAAATGTTTGATATTTATGTAATGATTATTAATATGAACAAAGATCCATCTTAACCATGGGGTTTTAAAATTTTCATTTTTATGGACTTTGTTTTTTTCAATTTCATCTATTAGCATTATAGACATGGACTGTATATGCATATCACTACTCTCAATGCAATGAACTCATACATACATTTTATAGTACATATTCATTGAATTTTTCATTAGATGTTCTTTAATTTTTTCCATAAAATGTTGGTCAATGTTTCAAAAACACTGTTGTCTCATGAATATCTGATAAAATTTCCAATAGGATGTAAGAATTTTATAGAACTTTTCCTGCATTGCACACAATGTTTATAGCTGAAGGTCTTACAAACATTTTGATGAATGTTCACAAAAATTCAGCTTTAAATCTACAGCTTTGGGTATCTTCTTTCAAAACCATGCAAGTATTGCATCTAGCCTCATCCACAAAGACGACAACCAATAAGTAGGCACAAATATTAAATAAGATTTGACTTCTTTGTGTAGGGTCTAACTATATTACAACAAAATTGTTTTGGATCATTTTAGTAGTACTGTGATCACAACCATCTTGCATCCTATTATTTCCTGACCAGTCTATAGGTTGAAAATGCCTTGCAAAACATATGAAGTCTTCCTCAATCTACTTAATATAAACCTTCATTTGTTTTCATTTTCCATTCCTTTGATGGCTGGAAGCTAAGAGAGCCTTGATGCTTGTGTGCACTTTGAGAATTAATGGTAAAGGACTATTCTATTTATTTTCATTGGAAAGCAACATGGTTTTACTATTAACCTTCTTGTTTGTGTTAATTTTTCTCATCTGACAATCTGTGTTAATTTTCTTCTCTACTTTCTCCAAGTTTTATAGAGGTTTCACATTGATGGTTTGGCCACTCTCCTTTCAATATTCATTTGCATTCTGCTCATACTGATCTCTACCTTGTTGATGAGAGATGCCAATTTATTCATTTCTGAGAAAATCCTTAGAAAATCCTTATTGAATGATAGTTTAATCAGTTCTAAGGACCTATTTTGTATTTCAGTAGGTAATTTTATGTATTTTATTTAGGTAAATCCAAACGAGCATTTTATCCCTTTTTACATATGGTACTTATCAAAAAAATTTCCTTTTCCTGTGCAGTTCTAGAAGCTGAAGAAGAATTGAAAAAGTAAGGGTGATGCTATCACATTTCTCTTTTAATATTGACATTTTTTTCTATATGCCTTTGTTTGATTTCTGGTTTCTAAGAGGTTATAGAGTGGTGTTTTGGATGTTTGTTCAATAAATTGGGTTTAGAAGCAAATGGGTTATCTCTTATCATTTAGAATAATTTTAACAATATTTCCATGAATTTTGATTGATGTACATTGTTTGATTTCACATATCTCATAATTTTGACTCCACCAAAAGAGGTTCACCAATGGGGAAGAACGGTGCAGAACAACATAAGAGACAAGTCAGTGGCACCCCTATAAGACCTTTTAGACTACTAACTGAGGTAGAAACATAATATTCCTACTGATTATATTTTCTTGTAGTTTTAATCCTATCCTCATAATGCATTTAAGACTTTTTAAACTACACATGTAATTTGTCTTTGATACACTATATTGTAGTCAGTTTCCTACACTTCATAGTTGTTTTGGTTCCATTTCATTTCCCAACCCAAAGTTTTCTAGTTAATTTACAATACTCAAATATTGTGTCTCAAATGTCTCTTCTGCACATGTTGTGTCTCCCCCATAGCTAAATTAACCCTTAAAGTTAGGAGGTGCTACAAAATCATTAATGGAATCATTGTCTCCACCACTGTCATCTTTTGAATCTTCCATGGAATCTAACTTGGCACAAAATGAAGATAAGAACTGCAAGACAACAAATAGATATGAGAACCCTTTTCTTACATATTTCCATCCACTACTAATGCTCATAAAACAAAGTGAGTTAGGACTACAGGATTTCAAAAAGAAACAGAACACATGAGATCCAATGTTATTCTTCTTGGATCATTTATGTTTTACCAAACCATTCAAGATTTACAATGGACATGCTAAATGTTCAATTCAGATATGAAAAAACTTAAACTGCCTCATTAAGCATAAAATCACACACAATCTTAAAACACTACACAAGTAATAACAACATTCGCATTAGCAATCTTAAAACAATATGCAACGAATAGAAACATTCATATAGGGAATCTTAAAACAATATGCAAGTAAGAACAACATTCAAGTAATGTAGCCTAGATATTATGAATAAATGAACATTTAACAGGAAGGAAAATCGATATGGGATGAAAACATTGAGCATCACCATAAGCTGGCACTTGTTCTTTTGTAAGAACAGATAACATCGACTAATGGAGTGTACTACCAAGAAAAAGCTCATAATATGAGTTCAAGGTTCAAATTAGGAAATTTTGGTGAGTGCCTACATAGATGCATTTATTTTCAAGAGAGTACCAAACTACAAGTCAAACTATATTACCTTCTTTTCTGAATTATATCGGCTGATGTATTTCAAATTTTTGTTGTTGTCTTTCATTTTGTTGTGGTATTCTTTGATTTCTCCCAAATTTTTTAGCTTGGATATTTGTCCAATATTTTCAGAATTCTTCAAATTTAAGCTTATTTTTGCCAATATTTTCTATAAGTTTCTATGTGGACCCTCTGTTCCTGAAACGATATTTGCAACATTATACACATTGTTCATCTCATGAAGGAAACAATTCAGAACAGAAATAATAACCTAGAATAACATTCAGATCTAACATTTAGAACCAGAAATATGCTTAAAAGCATATTGCTTATTGTTATTTATCTGAAAAAGGCCTTTTATAGTTTTACAAAGGGTCTACAAAAATTAAAAAAGTAAATCACACTAACTGTTGAACTAGTTTCACGCAGACCGAAGTCTAAAAGAAATGATAAATTATGCATATACAAGCAGCTCAATGGTTGAAAGATGCAACTAACTACCCATAATTATGATAGAAGGCTAGAGAATGTGCCCTTCTTGCTTGGAGGGTGTACCCTCATGTTCCACATCATACATGCTCTTTAACATTTATTCAATACAAATATACTCTCCTCCCTTTATATATATAATTGGTAAGGGAGGCCAACAACATAACATAGACGAGGTCCACAAGTAAACCCTAGGTTAAGTCAACAAAAAATTCCAAAATGGAGTGCTCCTCAAAGAAAGGTGTCCACATATCACAATAAATTTTTTTCAACCCCCAAGGTGGCATGCCCTGCAAGCTAGGCGTCCACATGTCAAGTGTTACTCCTCCAATATGGTGCACCCTACAGAAAATGGCTCCTCAATTGAATCATTCCTCCTCAAACTATATGTAAGGTGGTTACATTCCGCTAGGGCCTAGAACCCAACCTCCAAGGACCTAATTCCCTCCTCCAAAGTGGTTACTCCACACATGCCAAGTTCCTATCATCCTCACAACCTATCATCATCAACAAAATTTCCTAGTAGAAGATGCCAAATTACCACATATAGAGGTGTGGTTCCTTGGCATTGATATGAAGGCAAGCATACACCTAATATAAGATCTTCAATGTAAGTCAAAAAATAAACAAAGGAGCTCAAATACCAAAATCCAATGTTTTAGAACTCAAACTTGGACTTAGACTTGGCTAAGGGTCAACTTGAACTTGGCCATGACTCAGACCAGTTTGAATTTAATGACTCCCCAATCCCTTATATGGTAAAATTGCTCCCCCAAAAAAATTTATAACAATGATGGTTACGATATTATTAAAATGTTTTTGGTTGTGAGATGACATCGATCTTATTCATATCCTTTCATTGCAAGAAATCTTGCTTGCAGTAGCACTGAAATAGTACAAGCATTCCAATATCTTCCCCTTGTCTTCTTTGAAGTATTTCTTCTACATTTTTTTGTTTTATATGTTGGATTTGAAAACACTTATGTTAGTATCATTTGATTTTAAGAAATCTTACTTAGAGTGGCACTCAAATAACAAAAGTATGTCAATATTTTATGCGAGTATTCTTATATAATTTTTGTATATGTTGGGTTTTGGTTGAAATACATGTTGGGGACAAATTCGAGGTTTAAAAACTTGATCATTGCATGGAAGTAGCTATAACAATGCAATTAAGTTTTTCACTCGAGGGGGAGATTGTATTGTCGAAGACACTAATGCTTGGATTGGTTATCATTGAAAAGATTTGTTTGTGTAGAATGTGATGAATTAACATAAAAAATAATGATTATCAATTCACTATAGATACATAATGGCTTACCTTGTAATAGTCCTTCAAGTCTTTTAAATGCATTTATTAAGTGCAAAAATGACTTGATGGACTAGTACAAGGTAAGACATTATGGATCTATAGTAACTTGATAATCATTACTTTGTATGCTTGAATGATGCAAAATTTGTATGAATATCATCATTTTCAAGAAATAACAATTTCTTAAAGGGTGTTAGCTTAATGGTAGAGCACCTACCTAATTATAGGCAGGAGGTTGGTGGTTCGATTCCTCCATACCCTATCATAAATTTGTGACTACGAAAACGACTAAATTCGAATATATACGACTATTAGTAGCTAATTTCCCGTATCTAGTCGTATTTAGCTTAGTCATTAATATGTTATCATCTAGTAGTTTATTTATTCATTTATTTGGTCATTAATTGCTGCAATCAGTGACTAAATCAATGACTAAATCCGTGACTAAATCATTGACTATTAATGACTAATAATTCGAGCTATTAATGACTAAGGGAAATACAACTAAGTTAGTCAAGCTATAAGATAGTGGAAATTAGCTACTATTAGTCGCCAAATAAAAAATATTCATTTATAGCCGGATTTTAGTCATTAATTTATCATTTTGTATTAGTGATCATACTCATGTAGAATTGTTCTTCATTTTCTAGGATGTATACATTACTTGAATTCCTTATAGTAGTCCAAACAAGTTTTCCTGAATCCTTTTTTATATTTCACATTTCTCAGAGTCAAAAGTGCATATGTTCCCTTGATCACATGTTTGAATTACACTAAGGAGATTAGACTTTAAGTGTTCCACCAGCAACACATTTTCAGCTTTGGTTTTGTTATTGATAGTAGTTGTACCTTTGCTAATTATTTTGGATTAAGACATATTATCTCCAAAAGTGACTTTTCCATTATTAACTTTTCTCAGGCTTATGAAATTGTTTGGTTCTCTTCTCATATGCTTTGAACATCCATTGGGAATATTCCATATATTATTCTTTTCTGTCGCACATAGAGAAATCATGGATTTCTCCTCTTCTTTCTTTTTCTTTGAGTCATTTCTCATTTTTTTGTATTGAAACTCTTTTGCAGCAATCTTCTCTGAGGGAGCCATTAGATTACAAAATATTTCTATATGTACATGGTTATTGCATTTTTAACACTCTATGTCATATCTTTGAAGGGGTGCAAAAATGTTATGGTTTCTTAGTTTTGGTTTTTTACTAGATACATTCTTCTTGTAGTCACAAAACTTTCCATATGCTCTGCAATTTAGGGATTTATGACCAAAATTATTACAAGAGTAGAAATGAGTAAAAAATATCTATTGATATCTACTTTTTATTGGTCTTCTAGGTATCACATTAGTTCTATATTTATCATCAGAGGATAGAGTAGATTTCTTGATTTTTTCCTTTTGAATTGGACTCTTCAATGCAGCAACATAGATTCTTTTATTTCTACCTTGGTTTGTGAGGGAGGAACATCCTGGACTTTTTTCTTTGTCATATGATAATCCATAGCTATCTCTTGATGGTATTTGGATACTCAAGATGTCATCTAGAGTCTTTGAACTATTTTCAAATTTTGACTTAATAGATTCTTCATCAAACTTATTTCTAAGGTGCATAATTTCTTCTTCAAGCCTTTCATATTCTTCTATTATATTTATGAGTTGCAAATCTAGGTCCTCTTCAATATTCTTGGCCTCTTGAAGTTGGGTCTTCATGTCACTAATGATTTGGTTTGACTATTTTTTTTCCTGCATTATTCAAGTTCTTCAAGAGAACTAATGAGTTCAGCTTTTGGGTCTACTTCTCCTTCCTCATCTGATTCACCATATTGAGATTGAGTTTCTATTCCCATGAATAGAATTTATGTTTCCTCATTTCCACTTGTGTCTCCATCTTCACTATCTTCCTTGGTGCAAATAATCTTATTCTTCTCATTAAACTAGTTCTTGTTTCTAATATTGCCCATTTTGAACTTCTTTGAGGCTTCTCTCTCATCACTATCATCTTGTTTAAGATAGGGACATTTTGAAGCAAGGTGTCTAATTATTCCAAAATTAAAACACTTTAGAGGTAGATTTCCTTTGTACTTTCCAGTACCTCTCTCAAGTTTATTGATGAACAGAGATTCTTCGTCATTTAAATTCTCTGAGTGATTCTTAGATGGGGTTTAAGACTTCTTTGGTTCTTTTGAGACCTTAAATGATGCTTCTTTTTTTTAAGGTTTATTTTGTCCTGTTCTCATCTCATATGCAGTGAAGATCCCATGTAGCTCATCTACTATCATGAGGTCAAGATCATCTCACTCTTTTAGAGTAGATACTTTTGAGTCATACTTTATGGGTATGGTACTTAGTACTTTGTCAACGAATTATATCTCCTTTATTTCTCCTCCAAGGCCTCTAATAACATTCACAATTTCATCTACTCTTAAAATATATTCTACAATGTTTTATCTCTCTTTCATTTTTAGACTTTCAAACTATCCTTTGTATGTATGAATTTTGGATTGTTTGACTTTGGATACTCCTTCATACATAGTTTTTTTCTTTTTCCCAAACATGTTTGGTTGTCTTGCATTGCATGACTTTCACAAACACTGAATTTGTTAACCCACTCAAGATTTCATTTAGAGCTTTTGCATTTGCCTCATATTGGTCTAGTTCATCTCTGTCTATAGGTAGGTCGTCTAGGATTTTCTACTCTCTTTCAATAGACCTCCATACTTGTTATTTAATAGACATTAGATGGAACTTCATTATTACACTCCAGTATGCACAATTATCTCCTGTAAATAATGGAGGTCTATTGGTGGCTAACCCTTCTTGTTGATCCATATTTTTTGTTAATAGGATCTTCCTTCCAGTGATTAAACTATAGTGAAGGATCCTTCTTTGATACCAATTGTTGGATTATCCAGCAATACTTGGGTGGGGGGGGGTGAATCAATATTGCCTTAAATTTTATTTTATTAAAACAATTAGTACCAGACACACAAAGAATCAAACAAGTTAGGACACATAATTTTATTGTGCAAACCTCAAGGAGCAAACCACAAAATTAAACTCATTAATAAGATGAATTTTACAAAAAAAATTATTTGTTTCTACAGAAAGGATGCATCAACACCCCATATTTTTTCCTACTACTATAGGTAGGGATGCTACAACACCCCAGTTTTTCTTCCTACTACCACAGACAACGATGCTCCAACACCCTGTTCTCTAGCCTCTACTAGTGGAAGGAGGCTACAACCCCCTATAGGCTTGTTTCCTTCCCTAGCACCACCCTGCCACCATAATATGTTTTATCAAACTTATAGATAACTTAATTTTTTACTCTGTCACAGATAAATCTTCATGTCATTGGTCTCTACCTCTTATAGTTTTTGCTGCGTTCTATAATATAGAGATGCCTTCTTCCTCTCAAACCTATTTCGATAAATACCTTTAACACGCATCTCACCACATCTATTCAATCTTGGAAACATGTTTATTTTCATTTAAACTATCACACAACTTTATCATGACCTTTCACAACTTATGATGTCTTTTAAAAAACGCCCATTAATTAACAATCACTTCTCTATTTATACAGTCATGCTCCCTTTTATCCATCATAACTCAGAATTAACTAATTTCATATTTTTTAGTGTGTATATTCTTCTTATATTTGCAATCTATAGGAATAATAGAATCTGTTTTATATATTTTAAACTATGTTTTATCAGTTAGCATATTCCACAATTTTCTTTCCACAACAAAAATCCTTTTGTAATTTCCTTTCCACAACAACCTTTCTACAATTTCAAGTTCCAGGTTGTGGGTGTATCTTCACAATTGTATTCTTCAACGTTCCTTCCACAGCCATGATTCCGCAACATAAATCCTTTCGCAATTTTGAGTTGCAGGTTGTGGGTGTGTCTTCGCAATTGGATTCTGCAACATTCCTTCCACAGTCATGACTCTGCAACGATATGTTTGCATTTAATTTTTCGCATTTACCTTTATGCAATTACCTTCCGTAATTAACTTTTTGCAATTGCAAATTATGAATTGTGGGTATGCATTTCGAATTTTCTTGAAACAACTTCCGTAGTTTGTCTCCCATAATTGCAGATTGTGGATTGCAAGTCTTCTTTTCAACTTTTCTCGAAACAGCTTCCACAGTTCATCGCCCACAATTTTGGATTGTAGATCGGGTGTCTACTTTTTGAATTTTCTCAAAAATTACTTCTGCAATAGTATTCCCGCAACTTTAACAAGATTGTACCTTGGCATTTAGGAAACTATTTTAGACCATTGATATTTCTCTCTCTTATGATCATGACCGTCCAAATATTCACTTCACTTTGGCACTCCAAAATGTTATATTCTAGGAACACTTACTTTGCAGATCCTTCCTTATTCGTTGATGATCACTCTTGGATCATAGTCCTTCAATTGTTTGATCCAACATGCATTGTTCTAATTCCTCCATCATTTTAACAAGATCGTATCATCTTGTGTCGAATTCCATACCGACCATTGATCTCTACCTTGCCTCGTCATCAACCATTCATCCTTGTAAGACTTAAATCATGGTTATTTCAGAACTCAATTAATTGATCCATTCATCCTCTTCCTTAACCATTCATCCAGGGTTATTTCAGAACTCAATTAATTGATCCATTCATCCTCTTCCTCAACCATTCATCTAGGGTTATTTCAGAACTCAATTAATTGATTAGAGAATCAATCAATCCTCCCCATCGATTTGCATCTAAAGTATCCAAATCATGGGGGGCACCATGCTGATTTTATCTATTCCAAATCCATCCTACATGCCATGTCATCATGTCCTAGCTTATTCCTTTGTCATCACTGAACTTCTTTGACATCAATGATAACCATACTCAACATGTTGTTCTAATATCTTTAATTATGCTTCATATTGAAGGTCATGATCAAGGCATCAATAATGAGGTGCTTCCATGAGGAACAAAAATTTATTCCGAGCAATTCAGAAGGATCCCCTGCTATGAGCATTTAGAAATTTTTCATTTGTTTGATACAATGCACATCAGGAAGAACATAATAGAGATGTTATGGAAAATATTAGATGGAAGGATAGATAAATAAAAAATTGTTAATATTTATAATAACATTCAAAAAGCGAACCATGCATTGCAAAGTGTGATTTGTTCAATTAGTGACGGAGTTGCCCAAAATATCAATTCCCTTCCATGGTTATTGATAGAGAAGCAAAGAAAATATGTTAAATAGGTTATTAATAAGTAAACAAATTTCCACTAGATGTCGTTCAAACATGAGGAATATCCTAACAAACAAAGATAAATTAGGAGGGGTAAAAACTCATGATCGGCGTACCTTCATTAACGTAATTATTTTGATGTATATCTTTTTATATTGGTGAAACATGATCTTGTTAGTGTTATTTTTCTTCTATACTAATTTGGGATTAAATAATGTTTGATCATTTTTTTATACAATATGTTCTACCTCTATCTCTCCTAAAAAACTCAGACAACAATGTGAAACAAGTTATATGTGATATTGGAAAATACATGAGGTAAGTGTGGATTTATATGACAAGTGTAATTTGTTTGCTAATTCATTGTACAACTTCTTTTGATTTTGACTACATTCATGTGTTTTACTTGTAATGTACTATACACTTTTTTCGAAACATATGATTTGTTTGAATCATTTCTAGATGGTTGTCATCTAAAGAAATAGATCAAGAAGGTATAAAGTATTGGAGGAGTCAAAATCCTCGTCTAATGTGTGAAATGAAAAAGTATCTATCTTTGTCATTTTTAATGCACAAGAAAACTACCTCATACACCAAGTTGAGGATATTGAGAAGTGTGGACCTATACACACAAGGTCAATGTGGATGGTTTAGAGGCACTTGAAATCACTCGAGGCTTTGGTCAAACAAAGAGAAAATCCTAAGGGTTCTATGGTATAGGGATATATGGTATATCAAACCATGGTTTATATCACTCAATAGTCCTCAAATAGCTACAAGTATTAATCTTGAGGATTTCTTTTTGGATGTCAACTCCAATAGCATATTTTAGGGGGATCACCTATTCGGGAAAGGTAGAATGACGAAAGTGAGATGTAATTAGATATTGGATATTTATAATAAATTTGATATGTTTTTTTTTAATGTATGTCATACTTATTTAATATTTAGTTATCCTACAAAATCCATTATTAATATGAATTTATACCATGGTAACTAATAGTATGTTGAATCATTGTTTTATTTTAATACAACTGGTGTAGAGTGGGATGCAATACATCGCTACATTGCAAAAAATATTGAATGGATGAATATATGGGTTTAACGAAGTAAAAATTCTAACATTGGTAGGTTAACATGGGAAGGTGTATCTACATTGGTCAAAGAAGCTAAACTTAGGCGAGATATGAATTTTACTCAAAGGGAAATTGATTTAGCCCATGGTTTAAAAATTAAAAAGGGAATCATTTCCACCCATGCTACTTAGTTTTTTTTAGTATTATATTGATGCATATGGCATTTTTTTTTCATAATTTGCATAATTTCCAAGTATAAATATGTTTATGAATGAACAATGTTTTTCTTTTATGTGTTTGGCACATTGTATTTGAACACTACAAGGTCGTGTGGTGTAATGGTTGCAAATTTTGCATCAAAAAGTTGGATGAAAAGAGTAAAACTTTTGATAGTGGGATAACAATAGTATTTCAGGTTAGTAATGTCCACTCTAAGAGTGATAGACATCCCCAAGAATCTAAAAATAAATGCTATGGGTATTTGCATGATGTACTTGAGTGTGACTTTAATTCATTCAAAGTATTTATGTTCAATGTCAAATGGTACGGGATAAGAATAATGAATGTGATCCTGACAGAACCGTTATTCAACATGCTAACGGTTTTACCATGGTTAATACAAGGACTAATAATGTTGAGCCAATATCATAGCCCTATGTTCTTCCAATCCAATTTTAATGGGTATTTTTCTCATAGGTTTCAAGTAGATCGAGTGGGACATGTGTTGTTAGATATGATCCAAGAGGAAGGCCAGTAAAGTATAATGTAGCGGAAAAAGATGATATTGAAGAAGAATATGACATAGAGGAGCAGTTAGTTCATGAATCCGACGAGGATGTCAAGGAAGATCAAGGAGATGTAAAAGGAAATGTTCTAAATGAAGATGTTATTCACCACAATGTGTCATATGAAGAACTTGAAGAATTCGAACCAAAAATAGGAAACTATGTTTTAGATGATGATATGTTTGGAATTGACAACAATTGCGATGATGATGATGATATGGCCAATATTTTGAATATTAACTATGAACCAAATGATATAGCTGATGAGTTGGATGGATAAGAAGATGAATGATATCAAAATATTGAAATATACGAGGTATGTATTCATATGTTTTCAGTTTCTTTGTTCTCTTTCATTTACCTTAAATATTTATTTTCTTAGTTTCTATATTTGATTGTTATTAATTATGTTTCTTTCAAATATTTAATAGTATATATATTGGGTATCGAGGAATTAGAAGTGAAGTAAAGGGGGGGAATATAATTCCACCTTCATGTGGTTGGCCTAGTTCAGTAGAGAATATACTATTCTTTAAACCAAGAGAAGCTCGTTCAAGTTTAAACCGTCATTTTTTTGTCATTTTCTTCATTCCATGTCAAATTTCATTGCTTCCCATGTCTAGTCGATGCAGAAATATGTAATTTAAGGTGTCTAATATTTTAAAATTATTTTTACATGCATGTTGATGTATCTATTTCTAGGTAGATAACATCGATAAAAAAAGTACTTGATAAATTGCACAAGCTTCATCATATTTTTCTTGTATTCGTCTTTTACTGTCATTCACGTTTTTAGTGCTCCGTTCAACATACTAGCTTGAAATCATTGATGAAATGTGGGTTAGGAAACACTATGGGTGTTACCTAGGTGTGGTGGAATCATGGGAGATGCTACATAGAATTGAGGGTGTTGTGTGACAGAGCCAATGACTCCATCTGCAGCATGGGATTCCCTCAGCGTATCATGGTGGGAGGTGTCAGCACGTGGAGCATCAGCTATGGTGGTGTATAAGTACCTGGACTGGGAGTAGATCAAGTCGAACTATTGAGCCTTTAGGATGGCTTCCTCCTTAGTTTGGGGGCATTCAAATGCAACGTATTTGGATATGGGGGGGAGTAAGGTTTTGAGAAACCAGTCAAGGAAGATCCTATCATCCAATTGGATCTTGCACAAGCTACGTCAACATCACCACTCATGGATGTGATCCATGATCTTGGTAGTTGTAGTTTGACAACCAGATAAAAGGATCTCCACTCCCTCGTCATATCAGATGAGAATTTGGAAGTACTAAAGGAACATGGAAGCAAGTGAGGAGAAATAGGGGTAAGAGGCATGAGGTAGCTTGATGTATCATTTGGCTGCATCACCCGTAAGTGTGCGCTGGAACAATCTCAATCTAGTAGAATCATCCACAATATTGTTTGATGAACACCACACGTGGAAAGACATGATATGGTTCTGGGGTTCCTCACCTTCCTTTCCCTTAAACTTTGGGATGTCTAAGGGAATTTCTGTAGGCATGGGAGGCTAGTGGGGTTGATGATTGATGTATTCATTTTCTGACCTTGCCAAATATGGAAGGTTAAGTCTAGCCATGAAAGGTAGGCTAGAAAAGAGGTTGGCTTGAGGGTGATCAGCAATGGTGCCAATGGTTATAGGAATATAGGTCCCATGCATGACTGGGAGTGTATGTAGTTGACTTCCCATAGTAGGGATAGTCATAATGGACATGGAAGAGCCACTTTCCCCCAGAATAAAAGGTGGTATAGTAGGAACCACGGTAGTTGGTGTGGGGATGCCACTAGTGGGTAGCGTACCAACAGTGGCATGTGAAGTGGTAATGGGCCCACTAGAGGGGATACCTATGATGATGGCTTGCAAGGACGTAGGTCCACCGCCAACTATCCCTTCGTAGAAGGGATACGGATGTGTGCCATCCATGGGGCTAGACGGGGCAGTGAATAAAGTGGGTTGAGATTGATAGGAATATGAATCGAACTCAGAGGCTGTGTGGCTCTAAAGGTGGTGAGTGGTGTCGAAGATGGATTTGAAAGTGATGGTTTAAAGAACCAAACTAAGGGGTGTTCCCCCCAATCCGATAGGAATAATGTGGTGGAGCAATGATGGCTTATGGTAGTAACAGAAAATGAATATGGACCCCAGATTTAAACAGATTTCTAATGGTTCAAAAGGAGTCACTTGACCACCAATGTTTTTGTACGGCTTGTGTATTGGGGCAGTAAAACACACTCCATGGCACAGGTAAAACTGCTAACCACTTTGACACAAACGACAACTCTTACTTTTCCTCACAGGTGGGAATCTAGTCAATCTGGTGGGGGTCATTTCCCTTTTCACTTGGTAGGTCCTCTCAATTTCCAGCTACTTTGGAGTTCCCATGGTACTCCTCACAATGAGTTTTAGGGATTTTCCCAAGTACTTCCCACAGTTAAGCGGATGGGTTTTTGCCCCAATCCAAATATTATTAAGTTAGTTAATTATTTTTTAAGGCTCTGCCTGGGGTCATGAACCGAGCGTGTTCTCTTAATGGTGTGAATGTGTGTGTATCTATATATGAAAATTTTCCTTCCAACTTTGAAATAAATGGGTAATAATGGGTTTGTCTACAGGGAACAAGAAAACGGCTGTAGCATAGCAGGTCTGGAAAGGAAAAATTGGTCTGAATAGAGTGTGGGACATATAGGGGTCTAAAACAGGTACAAAAAATAGACTGTAAACTAACATTTGTGTCTATTAGAGGAATAGATGCGGTCTAATTCACAAGAAATAAGGAGGTAGACACAATCTCGATAGAAAACAGCCAATTCGCGCCTAACAGAGGAGCAAGCGCGACTGAGTTGCTCAAAAAAGGGTTACATGTGCGACTGGGGTCACTCTGTCAACCCAGATAGGCACGATCGAGCTCTGTGATCCACGTCGCATTTTTCTGGTCTAGGGTTAGGACCTAGGTTGCACTTAACAGGAGAAAAGGTGCGACTGGGTCATGGCTTTTGGCCCGATAAGAGCAATTAGGGTCAAACAGGAAAAAATCAAGAAAACAAGGGTTGGCAGGGGCCAAGGGGGGTAGGCACGGCTGTCATGAAGGTTTTGATCAACTGCAAGGGGGTTCGATCGGTGACGGATGAAGGTAGAAACTAAAGATAAACCTGCAAAACCGAGATATAAGAGGATCGACCAGTGGAGTCGCCAAAACTGTAACATGGTTTTTACCCATGTTGCGTGCAGAAGCACCAACCTTATGTCAATTGGAAAGTAAGGGAGATTTCATGAAAAAGCTATAGAAACAAACAATATCATCAATACAAAGAAAATAAACAGATGCGAGGGTTAACCTAAATAAAATGCAAATAAATGATAATTATACCTTATTTCTTGTAAAAATGGGCCATCATGGCCATCTCATAAATCATTTTTCCTCTCCATAGGTTGGCTCTCTAGGTGGGTATGGAGAATGTCTCGATGTACTAAGTGGGAATGGTATGGAAACGGGATGATGGCTAAATGGTGTGTGAATACTTGAGAGCAAAAGGTGTCTCACTATACTCATGAAATAAACAATGGGAAAAAAGGTGTAAGCATCTTTTGGGAGAGACTTTCACACTGTATTTATAATATGTTTCTAGGGTTTTTTGTCATTTTCTCTATTTTAGGGTTTTGGAACCCTTTAAGTTTTTTTTACCCTTTTTAGGGTTTTTTACCCTTTTAGGGTTTTTTATCCTTTTTTGGCTTTTTTACCCTTTTTGAGTTTTTTGACCCTTTTTGGGAGAGAATGAGGGTAAACCATAGTAAATAATATTCTCTTGGAATGGAAATACAACTGTGAAGGTCAAAATTAAGGGAAATATGGAAGGAATATGATGTATGTATGTGTTTTTGACCATGTATAGTTAGGTGAACAATTTTTTGTGTTAACAGAAATGCAATTTAATAGTTTAGTACTTGGACATTTAGGTATCTTTGAATGCCTTTGTGAAGCAAATGTTTACTTGGGTTGAATATATTAGCTTGAAATACTTTGTTTTGATCCCTCTAGGCCTCAACAGGTGGTCAAGGAATCTTCCTCCCCCTCTCTATCTGAAATGTTTTCCATATCCATTTTTGGAATAGAAAAAGTGTTTCCAAATAGTTCCTACACTCAATAATAGTGGGTATAACCCTCAATAAATGTTTTCTTCAATATCCATGCACAGGATTGTTTATGTCAAATCACAATTTGGTCACAAAATATCCAGTCAATCATAATAGATCACTATTTCTTAAATTGAGAATAAGAGTATGTTTCAAATTACTTTTCCAATGATTTCCAATGGAATTCTTATGCTTCTTCATAATTGGCGTTATGGTCATATACTTGACCACCTCTAATTCCTGTAAATTGTCCATGCCAGCTCTCCTCTGAACTTCAATGCAAATATAACTGTCAAATGGTAAAGACACTAATCTGAGCATAATTTTTAGCCAACTGATCTTCTTAAACCCAATTCAACCATCGATATTGATTACATTTCAGGGAGATCGATGAAATGAATGGGTGATCGATGCAAGAAGTAGGGCGATCAATGAAATGAATTCTGTAGCAAAATTTATCTAGGAAACTCAGTAATTGTCAGATCTAGAATGAACGATGCAGATTGAGTCGATGTTTTGGATTTGTCCCACATCAATAGAGAATTTGATCTATTTTGTGTTTATAAATCCCAACTTTATCAATGTTAATCTACGTGTAGTGCAAAGGGTATGTGGGAGCTTTGGGTTTTTGGACTCCATGTGAATCTCACCATCCCAGAGCTTGGGATGACCTGTCAAGCCCCTACCCTTTTGGAAAAAATAACAACATTGGTCAATGTCAATGATGAGTTGCAAAAACCAATAACAGTGTTTGTCAATGTTGGGTTGCAAAAACCAATTATTTGGTGGGTAATCTTATGACTTATATTTTTTTAATTGACTTAACCGTAAACCTTATACACTATTTGTTGGGTAATATTATGACTTATATTGTTCTAATTGACTTAACCGTAAACCATCTTATAGACTATATAGAATGTTAACAACAATAATATTCTATATAGTTTACTTGTTTATATTTTAACACTAGTAATAACATCTTAATATAATAAAAAATAGTATTATATATATTTTGTTTGTTTATAGAACTCATTGATATTCAATATTTGAGAGACAGAAGGACACTCAAAAGATGAAAGATTCTAGGAGCATGGATTCTGTGATAAAGTGAGAAACGCTAATATGAAATAGATGTGGATATAGTACATTCAGTCATATGTGGACACATGACCCAATGGTCCAGAGGATATTATATGGAAATTGATGGTTGGGAGGAGGCCCCAATGAATGATGACCTCTTTGCTATAATTGTCCATTCTATCAACGATCATGAGAAGCAGCTGGAATCTAGTTGGAGTCACAGAAGACTCTAGAAATGCTTGGAGCCTTTTAGTCATGAAGGACGTTATCAGCTACTCAATTTACTTCTAAGGCTATAGAGATAATTATTGACAGGTGCAAAGGAATTTATTCTTGAGTCCAAGATGAGGATCTTGGACCTTTATACCATGTATTGGTATTGGGGGTGTGGCTGAGACCTAATGAGATATTCCTCCTTTAAGGGAAGAACACAGTTGAGATCCTGAGCAGATATAACATTATGGACTGTGAGCACATGTCTACATTGATGGTAATATATATAAGTGATTTTGTTTTTATTCATATTTGGTGGATCCCACTGTACAGGAAGTTGAGAGGATCCTTGATGTATATGGTTGTTGCTAGGAAAGTTGATACAACTTGGAGTAAGGAGATGTGCTTATTTTCTCTCTAACAATTGGTGTTCATATTGGTTCCTCACTCATTTTCACCCAGCCAAGTTCACTCCACTCAAGGAAGAACTTTGCTACCAACTAGAAGAAGTATTTTTTGGGATTCCCTATCTTTGGAGGATTTTATCCTTTGTTCTTGGGTTTTATCTTCTGCTATATGTGATTACTCTGTATTTTGATGTATATTGTACTTTGAACTAAGATATCTATCACAAGGTTGTTGTGTTTTTTCC
>LPNX010242046.1:106379-134518 GCA_001517045.1 Pseudotsuga menziesii | reverse complement strand
CCAAAAGTCCAATTTTTAGGACTTTTGAGGGGGGTTTTAAGAAATTCCCCCAAATACCTAAAAAAACTTTTGGGGGGAGGGGAGCCATTAGCAAAACCGCCGCAAGCCAAAACCAACCCCAAAAGGGTATTTTGTTGTAGTGTATGTATTTAATGGGTTTCGTTTTGTTTTTTTTTCTACAATTAAAAAATTGAAAAATAATATTTAATGTTAAATTAATTAATTATATGTACAACAAAAAAATCAATGATTTCATACATTTGAAGCATGTTGTTGTTGAGATGGCTCATATTACAATGCAATTATGTCAATTTCCATTATCAGTCCCAGCATAACATTCAAAATATGTGAATTAGATTGTTTGAAACTACAATATTACTCAAAATTCAAGAAAAATTCATATTGATGTCTTCTTTATTTGCCTAATTCATCTCTCTTCAACTCTTCCATCAATGTTTTATGCTCTTCTGCACTTAGATTGCAAAGAATCTTATCAAGCTTCCTCATTTTTTGGATCTCCATGTCACACATTAACCAATGCATATTAGTTAAATTTACAAATAGTTCAAACATATTAATTTGATACATAAATTACAAATGAAATTTCCTTCTTCGTGACTTTGGATGTGCTCCCATCGTGTCGACTAGAATTGTTGTTTTATTTTTAACCAGAACTGATAGAATATTTTACTATACAAAAGGTGGTTGAGTACAACACAAAATTGCATTAGTCTTGATAATGCTTGATAATACTTGTCACCTAAAATAGTAACTTGTCCAACCTTACAACTCACAAAACATTCTTTTGAATGAGAGGATTCCAAAATTCTACTACCTAATTTATATTTGTAAACACGAAAAAAGGTTCCTTACACCATCACAAAATTGCAAAGCATTTCATAACTAATGGAAATTGGAGAGAGATCCCTCTTCATAGAGCATGTCTAGAAATTCCTAATCTAGTTTGAATATGGGATATTTTCCTTCTACCAGGTTCCTTTGATTCGCCAATTGTCCAATACGATGCAACAGCTCTTTGATTGTTCGCTCCTGAGCAACAAATTTCCTAGTGAAATTAGTTTCCTGAACTCTATGGTCTCTCCTTTCTTAGTTTTCAAGAGACAAATGTCCTTGTTATACCTACGCTCCTTGAAATGCACCTGGTGTTTCAAGGTGTCCACCTTGTGATGAAGAACTTTTATTTCCGCAGAGGATTTCCGAATGCCATGCTATGGGCAACAATTATCACTAGAATCATTTCCTTTCATCATGTTCTTCACATTATTCTCTCTCTTATAGCCGGGTTGAGGATTGAAAGTATGCTTCACACAACCCACAAAAATAGAATGTAAGCAATGTCTAAACCAGAGGTGTCTAATATTAAACAAATCCTATCCACTTATTCTCATAATGAGTTTGTCCTTTCTTTTTAATTCCATTCTACCAACATATGCTCCCACCTCATGCTGGAATGTATGCTTGTGTATGTGGATTAAACTTAATGGGAGTGATCTTAATACATTCTACTAATGTGGAAGTACTATTGCAACCTTCACTGCTTGTTGTCTTGATGTTCTTTCCTCTTCCCATGCACCAAACTCATTTTCCATGATGAACACACTTGGAATGATGACATATTTTCCTAAGTGCATTAGCTTTCCAGTCTCATTTATCATTAGTTTCTTTAATGATTTACAAATTACATGATATTCTGAGTTGTCTTCATTTAACAATAATAGCCTTGGTTCAATTCTTATCATTGGGTTTTCTTGGTCATATGTGTCTTTATTTAGGTGTCTTCGAGGGTTGAAAAACCAAAATCTTGAGAGAGTATTTAGAATATTCTTTACGTGGGAGAGATTTTATTTAATATGCAATTGCTTTCGTTTAGAATTGGCATGGAAAAATCTAGTAATATTGCATGAGTCCCCAAATATTCATACCTTTGAAATCCCCCACCTTTTCATTATGTACAACCCTTGCAAAATATCAAAATCCTATGCTTGGTTACTTGTAGTTCTACCTAATCCCCATGTCAAACCAGAAAAATCCCTCCCGCTCCTACCTTCCTGGTTGACTAGAATTATTGTTCATTAAACACTTATCATGCATTTATATCAATAAAAAACCTAGACCATTAAATATAGAAACTATTAAGTATGTCATATATATAAAAAATACATATATTTAAAATAAATATAAAAGAATAGAATTCAATTTTGGTGTTTTTAAGTATACGAAATGCATTGATTCTTGTCATACCATACCACACCAGAGCACCATATTTGAACACATTGTTAACCAAAACATAATAATATAATCTATGTTCTTTCACAATTAACGCACTAGTGTGTATCACAAGGCGAATGCACCGACCAATGCGTAAGCATTTTTCTAAACAATAACAAGCCCAACATTTCTAGTGCACTATTACTACAAATGCACCAGTATATTTAAACAACTTGAATGCACCAAAAACTATGTAAGAGTTTAAAAAAACCGAGGATTGATGGGGTTTCGGATTCGACCCAAGAAGTGGTACCATAGCACCTAATGGCTTATATATAAAATGAAAAACCCATTAAATCTAAAATCCCTAAGAATAAAAATCATAATTGTGAAACAATAGAGGGATTTAAACCATAAGGTAAAATTGTAGCAACATAAAATGAAAGGAAGCAACAAGAAAATCTAAATAGGAAATTAAATAAGCCATGGATTGTGATCAATAAAAATAACTTACAAACTTGGAATTTATACTATGCAGGGTTTTGTTTGATTGAACATACCTTACAAATTTTGATCTTCAAAATAATATGGTTTCTCCAAACTCCTCCCCGATAGCTCTCTCTTCCAAAACTCTCCCCTCGAAATTTCAACAAAATAATGAAATAGTGATAAAAAAAATTTAATACTTTATAGAATATTTTTTGAATTGAAATTCTCATTTCTTTTTTAGTTTGTGGGAAAATAATTCATGTGATTTTTTATTTTTATTTTTATGGACATTGGTGCGCTATTTACATAGAAGCATCGGTGCATCATAACATGGAACACACCATCATATATATATATTTTTTTTAAATGGAATAGTGATTCCTTGGAAAGACAGAAACGCACTAAAACACTATCTTTTCCATGACGCACCATATTGGCATACAATAAAATATTAAAAAACACCATACTGCGGTGCGTAAAAAATTACAGCAGCACCGGTATTGACAATATTGAAACCTGTACAGATAAATATCTGCCATCAAATATAGCAGATGCAATGTCTTTTTCGGGTTTTGTATGGATGTTTCATAACAATGTGTATGTGGTTTATAGCATCGGTGCATTTATCTACATAGGATGCACCAATGTGGTTGTTTTTATTATGGCACACCATTGTAATTAAAAATTGTTATTGTAATATTTTATTACTTATTTAGGAATCTCAAAGTAGATACTACTCCATATTTAGAAAGCTCAAACTTTGAGATCATGATAATGAGTGGCGAGCAGAATTGTGGGTCACAATTGTTAGTTTATTTAAAATAAATGGGATGTTATTTCAACTCCCAATATTGAGAAAACAAATCATACCTGCTATAGTATTTAATGGCAGACTCTAGTTATAAGATATGGGATTTCCCTTGATTCATACTCCTTCACAACTTATTCACACTCCTTTCCAATTGAATACAAATGAACCACTTCCATATTAATAGTTTGCACATGAATAATAATATTAAAATTCACTATGCTCATACCAACGTTTTGGACATGAACAATAATATGCAAATGAAAGTTTGCACAAATCAAAGAACCATGATATCAAGAAAAACTTGCAAGATTAAGTTAATGTTGAATACTACTAGTTAATTATTTTTTGCCAATGATATTATTTAATCATAATGCATGTCCCTAGTGGCCCTTAATCGCATAGTTGACTCAACCACCTATGTTAACCATTAGAAATAATTATAGTTGAAACTAGTTCCTTCAAAAAATCCAAGAGTCTTTTGATGGCATGTGAAATAAGATGTACGAAAATTTCAAAGAATGGGGGGCAATTAAGTTAATAGTTAAGGAAAACAAACAATTGGAGGTAAGTTTGTTAGAGAACTAAATTGTTTAAAAAAAACTTTGTATTTCTATTGATTCTTTAATAAAGAGAATATTTCAAGACCCCTTTGAAATTGAAGCTTTTATTGTCTAGAAATGTAGGTATTATTCATTTTTTTGTTACACTAACCATGGTTTGAATGTCATTAAAGCCTCAAAATAAGAATCTCGTTAAAGGGAAAAATGAATTTTCTTATTTAGCTTCAACCTCCACCATCCATCACCACTAAAATGTTGAGAATCAACGTAATGGGTTGTATTTTAAAGCTGAGATATGGGAGGGAGGTATTTTGTTTCAATTTATTTGGTTGATCATTTTAATCCCCTCATTTATATGTTTTCAGAAACCATCAATACTGAAATATTTATGTCGTAAGAGAAGATAAGAATAATAGAGACATACTATAACTTATAATAATTATAATAGTTTTTTTTTTCCCGGATGTAGGTGTCAATAGCAAGGACAATTGTTCAGCTAATGCCAGTGACACGCGTCCTTCTCTTCAACTGCTGATTCATGCTTCCAGCAACGACCCTTCATGCCCAGAAACGTATAACTATGCCAACGACTCTTCTCCGGTGAACCCCAGCGACACTTGGCATGACCTCCGACTTCCTGGTTTGGTTCATGTTAATACGCGCTCTCACCAGCTGGCTCACGTCCAACATCAACCCATGCAGGATCCTCTGAGAGCTGAAGATAATTCTCGTGACATGTCGGAGCATGCGAGCGGAGCTGGAAGTGGCACAATGTTCGAGGCTCATTCAAGGCCCATCTGCACAATTTAATGGTGATTGATAGGAATTTTACTCAGTTGCTCTGTGCTCACTATGAAATGGATGATAGTGGCATTAGTCATGAGTTCAGGGTGGTATACCACAGATTCACTGTTGTTGCTGTTGATACTGCTGGTCCAGATTATTCCAGAGCTAGCAAAGGTGTTTTCATCCCGCTGCAGATCGGTCTTAGGCTCAATTTGGTGGCCATGTCTTTCCAACGAGGTACCCCCAGGTGAGCCAACTCGGGGAGAGCCAAATCCTAGAGAGGCAGCAGTGTTCCCATCCCTACGAATTATGAACCGCACATTTCAGCGCGAGTTCTTGTTCTAGTAAAAGCTTGGGAGAACAAAGTTCTGAACCGAAAGATTTTGACATGTGAGGAAAGAGGCAATATAAATCATTACTGGATGTTAAAAAACATGCTCTGTAATTTATTTGAAGATATGCTCAGTAACTGGGCTAAGGCTAGGATGGCGGTTCACACCATGAAAATGAAAATTGTTGAGATCGATGCACAGCTGACAGACCTGGATAAAACCTTTTCATGGAAAGGTACAGCTGGTATTTCAAGCTTAAACGTCCATAACTCAGGGGGAAGAGCATAGGGTGGTGGTGCTAATGGAATCAAAATGGGTGGGCGTGCCATTACCAGTCTTGGAGGAAGCGGCAGTGCCACCGGTGGCTCTTCCAAAACTCCTCGAGCTAAACCGTTCCAGGTTCCTTCTTTAGTGGAACCCCTCTCAAAATGACAGAAGGACTTTCCTTCTTCATAGACAGAGCATCTTCCACCGCTGAATATTACACCAATGGTGGCCACAAACTCATCCACTATGTCATAGGAGGAACAAGGGGTGTGCCCCATCATCGAAGAATTACCCTCAGTTGAATGTTTGCTCTAAACAGATTTCCTTTTGGCTTTGCCTCATGCAAGCTTTTAGATATTGTCTATGGTTTTTCTTTAAAAAGGTTTTACTATATGTATTTTTTAGTTTTAGCGGGGCTCTGCTGGTTCCATGCAACCCAGTATCTTTGTTTATCTATCATGAACAGTATCTATAGTCTTAAAAACAGTATCAATATGCATATGAATAGACAGGTGTCATATTTTTTGAGAGGCTCTGAAGGAAGCCTAGTCTCTTCAACCTCTGTTAGTCATGAGTCTTTTTTATGTAATTTTTTCCCCTGTAATATAATTTTCTGTGCAGTTTACAAAAAAAAAAATTATAATTATAATAGTTTTTATAGCTATATTTTGATAATACGGTAATAAAATATTGAATTCGAACTTTATGTGTAGTTAGGTTATACCCTAGATGTCACTAGCTCGACTCACCTGCTCAGCATTCCAATCATCCTTTAAAGCTATATTTTAATTTATCCAAGATAGGGATTGATTATAGGTAAATGGTTTTTCAATCATTAGTGTGAAGGTTCGTTTTTCAAGTTAGGATGCTTTTCTTCCTCTTAGGTTTTCATCTCTCTATTGAACATATTGGGCCCCATAGTTCTTGAAGTGGAAGAAGCTATTAGACATAAGAAAATTTTCAAGGATACTACAATTTCCTTCCATTATATTGGCCATATTCAACAATTTCCTTTATGCCACTTTTCGATTGAAAGGCTTGCCAACTTATTGCGTAATTTATTTCAATTAAAAGGAACATTTGAAGTACACTAAGTTTTACGTATTCTTAATGTTGGTGAAAAATGCATATTACTACCTAAATGAGGATATGTGTAGAAATTAACCTTCTCGAGGACTACCATAGGACATATTGTTAGAATCCATTGACTATGTGTAAAAACCTAGGGTATGAGAATATTTCTTTATAGTGTACATCTTGTGTTGAACACATAATAGTGATTTTCCCTAAATGAAAACCTGAAATTAAGAAGGAACGGAAAAATTTTGTTAGGTCACTCTCTAAAAGTTGGAACATCCATTAGCATACTTGATGGAATTTGAGGTTGTAGTGGAGATTGTTCACTGATATTTTAAATTAGATACCCCAATGTAAAACAAGAAAATAATTTATCAGTATACATTGAAAAAATGATCCCCTCCCCTCTCAAGGGAACCCAAAATTTAGAGGAGGATCAACTTAACGACATGATAGACCCTTCATAAATGAAGGATCCCAACTCGATGTTGAAGGAAAAATTAAAATATGAATCTATTGGAACTAGAGAGGAGAATTCAAAAAGGGACAAATATGTACTCCTATCCATGTGCCATGCACTTTGTTTTAGAAAAATACCAAGGATTTGATTTAGTGAACGAATAAGAAATTTAAAAATAATTACAAGGTCAATTGTAAGTACATGATGACCAAATATATGAAGGGGGAGGACTGACATAAAGGTAATCAAAATAGTGTTTTCAATGTAATGTTTATGTGTGTTTCTATCTAATTATTTTGTAAAGAACTCTTTGCTTATGAGGATAAAGAAAAATTTCTATGGAATAAAAAAACACTTGACCCAATCCTATCATATTTGGGGATGAGGAGAAGGCTTGATTTTAGAAGATATTTTGAATTTTATTAGGTCCATTGTATTACAGTTATATGGGTTAAGCCATGACTAAGTTTATTTATCTATATAATTTTTTGCTACTTTAAAAGATAATGATGATAGTTTTTGGGAAAAAATGGCAAGTCAATCCAAGTACTATTAAATGAATTTTTGTTATTCAACATGACTCCTTCTAGAGAGATGCACTTGGTTGTAGGCAAAACTATTATTAATTGGTAGTGGATTTATAATCATGTGTTCATCAGTTGTTCTTAGACATATTCATCTTATCTTTTCTATTTTAGGTGTGTGTGATATATATATATATATATATATATATATATATATATTAATTGCTCTTGTCCTCTAGATTATATGTGGTTTGTGTATGAACTTCAAACATTATGTTGTCTAATTAATCATTAATTAAATAATTATAAGGTTTGATTAGAGGAAACATTCTAATCATAAAATGGTTTATTATTTATTATTCATTATTATTTTCATCATTAATTCATCCTTTCCTTATTTGGCTTGTTGATGCTCCATTTGTAACAGAGCCTTAATGTTGTTACTAAATACTATAGTAATGGTAGTTGTAGAAGACATTATTTGTGAACATACACAAAAATCTATGTTGTTACGCCGAGAGGCGCTCTACAGCCCAGTATGATGGAGATCTTGTAACGTTTGTCGAATCTTGTATGAGGGAAATCTTGTAACGTTTTTCAAGTAACGTTTGTTACTAACAAAATAATAAAAAATAAAATTTTAATTATCTGCCAAAATAAATATCAGCCAAAAAAACAACCTAATATGAGGGAGATCTTGTAATGTTTGTCGAGTAACGTTTGTTACTAACAAAATAATAAAAAATAAAACTTTTAATTATCCACCAAAATAAATGTCGGCCAAAAACAACCTAGTATGAGGGAGATCTTGTAATGTTTATCAGGTAACTTTTGTTACTAACAAAATAATAAAAAATAAAAAATTTAATTATCCGCCAAAATAAATGTCTAACAAAAAAGCAACTTAATATGAGGGAGATCTTGTAACGTTTGTTACTAACAAAATAATAAAAAATAAAAATTTTAATTATCCACCAAAATAAATGTCGTAAAAAAACAACCTATTATGGGGGAGATGTTGTAATGTTCCTACTTAACAAAATAATAATAAATTGATAATCCGCAAAAAAATGTCGGCCTTGAATGTGGTTTTAAACCATGTCCAAGGCCTCTTAAACCATATACAATAAAACCATGGGTTGTTTAGGAGGCCTTGCACATGGTTTTAAAACCATTTGCAAAGCCCTCATAAACCATGTACAATAAAACCATAGGTTGTTTAGGATGCATTGCACATGGCTTTAGAACCATTTGCAAGGCCCTCCTAAACCATGTACAATAAAACCATAGGTTGTTTAGGATACATTGCACATGTTTTTAAAACCATTTGCAAGGGCCACCTAAACCATGTACAATAATACCATGGGTTATTTAGGAGGCCTTGCACATGGTTTTAAAACCATGTATGGAGAAGATATTTTGAATACTAATATACTTTAATTTATGAAATACTTGAGAATCGTATTAACATTATCCTAGATCCTCACTTGAAGTTATATTTAGGATAGTATTAAAATGTATGTAATATGGAGGTTTGAAACAATTTAATGTTTGCATTTATGATAATATTGCAAGGTTTTAAATAAGGGTTTTTAAATTATGGGACAATGAAAATATAATTTAAATTAAAATTAAAATATAACTTAAATTTAAACTATATTTAAATTTTGTAATTTTAACATATTAAAATTTAAAATTAAAATCTAATTTATATTTATATTTAAAATAAATATAATTTTACATTTATATTATATTTATATTTATATTTATATTTATATTAAAAATATAATATAATTTTACATTTATATTAAATTTATATTTAAATTAAAATTAATATATAATTTAAATTTTATATTTATATAAATAAACATATTATTCAAGTTTATATATGAGTTATTTACAATGTATAATAAGAACTACTTGTGGTATAGTAGTATGGGTGTTGGGATAATGGGTGTAAGGTCCAAGGTTTGATCCTCCTAGATCACGTATTTTTTTAGAAAATATATTGAATTTTATACTTGCATAGATTTCAATGTGTGGTGTTTTAGACTTGCATCAATTTTAGTGTATGATGTTTAGTCGTTGCATAATTTTCAATGTAGCTGTTATTCCTTGGATGCATTAATTTTAATGTAGATTTCATGGATGCATAAATTTTAGTGTGGATTTCATAGATGCATAAATTTCAGTGTATATGTTAATGCTTGACATTTTTTATATAGAGTCTGAATTAAAAATGGAAGATCTGCATGCAAAAGATGTTATGAGAGAAACAAGAGAAGAACAAAACATACAGAATGTTGAACGTCAAAAAGCATATCAAGGAAGATAATCTAACAAAATGACAACAAAAGAACAAGAAGAAGACTTGAAACAAAAAGCAAAACAACAAAAAGAATATCGAAAAAGAAACTTGGACAAAATGAAAGGAGAAGAACGAGAAGAATGAAGAAACAGAAACGCAGATCTACAAAAAGAGTATCGAAAAATAAAGTTACACGGATTGATAGCAGAAGAATGAGAAGAACAAAGAATACGAAACGTTCACTTAAAAAGAGCATATAGAGAGAGAAAGTAGAAGCAATTGGAAGAACAAAGAAATCAATTTGTATAACAACAAAGAAATCAAAATGTAGAAAAACAAAGACAATATTCAACCAATATACCCGTAGAACAAACTATGGGAGATGCTCAACATGTAACGATCAGAGACCAACATGTTGATGGCATGGTCCAATTTCAAGTAGTTCCAATTACTAATATGGTATGAGATAAGGAGATTGAAATTGACGATAATATATTGGTACCATCTGAAGAAATGTATACTAGACATCGAAAATTTCATGAACAAATTGATCAATTAGTAGAAGTTCAAATGTGTCATATCTGCCATGAATCGTACGCTAGAATACAAGTATGTAATTCAAGTACAGGTCCAATATGCGTGCGATGAATAAGAGAGGGATCTAATCATGTATTCTCAGCAATGGATTGATGCAGGACTCCTCAATGGTGCTCTTGGAGTTATACAACAAATTGGCAGCAGTAGCAGCATTGTGGGCTATTGAATCTCAACCTGTTTGAAATCCAATTGCCCACAATATTGTCCATCATTAAATATCAATAGCATACACTATGGACCATTAAATCTCATCATGTTTTAGATCCAATAGTCTACAATGCTACAGTGCGGACATGCTATATATTTTTCACTTCTTTAGCTAGCATCAGAAAGCAAATGTAGGGTCTGATCACAATAATTTAGTACAATTATTGTGTTGCAGTGTTTCCATATTTATCTATTTCATTGGCCAAATATGGTAAACTTCAAGTTTCAATAAAAGTGTCAAAAAAACCACAAAAGAAAAAGTATGCAATTTATTATAACTATTTTATTGATCAAATATGCTAAATGTTGAGTTGTATAAAGATTTTACCATAAAGAAACAAATGATTACTTGTAGTCATTAAAACTATTTCATTAGTAAAAATATGATAAATGTAAAATTCCATAATGTATAAAAGTGTCGTTATTGTGCATCATTGATAAAATGTGTTAAATGTAGAGCTGCAAAAACTATATTAGAAAGAAATAAATGTGTAATGAGTTTTTGTTCTTTATATTTTTGTTGAAAATATAATTCTTTGGGTTAAGTCTTTTGTAACATGTTTTCAGTTACAAATAAGAATAGATATGTATTTTATCATATGAAAGGTCATAGGTAGCATCCACTTTGGTATAAAATATTTATATGCTTTTAATAAATAATCAATGTGGGAGGTACTCATGCCCATTTGAACTTTGTTGTGCCCATTCTTTTCTTCTCACTTTTGATATGTCATCCCTACATTCTTCCAAGATGGACATGATGTGTATCATTGTCAGCCTCGAAAAAAGACAAGGTTTAAACATGGGAGGCTAGTAAAGCACCCGAATCTTGTCACTTTATTATTGCACAATGTAATCTTGGACTAAATGAAGTTACATTCAACACTTCAGGGCACTCACACGATGTTGAGGGACCTTTTAGATACAATTGTAGTTTTCAAAACCCACAATTGATTTGAGAAAACAAAACATGTTCACATTCCTTAGCACTAGGTTTGGAAGGGTATGAGCCCTATGGGTCAATTAACAAGCACGCATGATTTGTAGCTACAAAACACATGCACAATTTATAGTTACAAAACCAAGGAGCATTTTGTAGTTACAAAACACATGCATGGTCTCTAATTACAAATAGTGCATGAAATTTGTAGAATATGTTACAAACAGCAAAAATGAGACCTTCATCACTCCTTATCTCTTTCCCTCTCCTCCTTTTCCCTCTATATCCCTCCCTCCTCCCATTTCCACCACTCTCTTTGTATCCCTCTCTCTCTCTCTCTCTCTCTCTCTCTCTCTCTCTCTCCAGATAATTAAATTCATGTCACATTTAAATGACCTAAAAAACCAATAGAAGGAAAAACCAGACCTCGATTTGCTCAAATAGGTTGTTTATTAATTGATGTGGCACTATCCCAAGAGTACTCGAAAACAACATCCTCCAATTTGTTGGAAATGAAATTTGTATATTTGCACTCCATGTCACTTTTCCATACCTTGGATCTAACACCTTTGTTTCTTCTCAGGCCAACCCATGATTCCAATGGATATGACCACACCACTTCAACTTAACTTGTTCCTTTCAATGTTGATCAAACTCCAATTTTTTGTCACCACCCATGACTGGAACTAGCCTAGATCCAAATCCTAGGCTCTATCAAGCACCAAGAGGGATCAAATCTCCCGAGGTGCAAACCTCTTCTCAGGTATTGTACGCAAGGATCTATTCGAAGACAGGTATTATACGCAAGGATCTATTCGAAGAGAGGTTTGCACCTCAGGAGATTTGATCCCTCTCGGTGCTTGATAGAGCCTAGGATTTGGATCTAGGCTGGTTAAAAATCATTTTTGAAATATGTTTTATAGAGGTATGATTTATTGTTTAAACGATTATAATAGTGTTTTCTCATTGTTTATTATGTTCATATCATTGAGTTTACACTTATGATATATAGATGCAATTATGATTTTTAGCTAGAATAACTACAACTTCAATTCTATAATTATTTGCAACTTAGTTGTATAGAACATTATATATATTAGTATCAAGAAAATCTAAGTCTTGCACATATAGTTTATGACATCTCATAAAAGACTTATAATATTTGGTTGATCAATTAAATTTTTTATAGCTAACCACCCCATAAGTAATTGATAAAATTATTAAAATTATTGTCATTTTGCAATTTAGTAAATTATTTTGTAATTTTGCAATTTTGTAAATAATTTTATAATTTGTAAACGTAATTGCAAATTTGTAATTGTAATTTGCAAGTTCTAATTGTATCTGCAGTTGCAATATGCAATTGTAAATTTGTAGTTGTAATTGTCCAATCTCTAATTTTTACATTGTAAATCTAATTTGTAATTTATTATTTTAATTGTAATTTTTATTGTAATTTGTAGTTGTAATTGTCCAATTTCTAATTTGTACATTGTAAATCTAATTAATAATTTATTATTTTAATTGTAATTTGCAGTTATGAAATTGTAATAATGATTGTAAATTGTAATTATAGCTAAGTTATAATTGTAATTGTGCACAATTTTTAATTATAAGTATAACTAATATAAAAGACTTCAACATAAATACATAAATAATGTAATGTCCCCAAAAAATTGAAAATAAAAATAAAAAATTTATTAGGCTAGTAAAAACTACCTATGCTGAACATTATTGAACTTGTGGAATATAACGTACGATGGACGTACCACTGTTTGGTCATAAGTTGTTCTTACGTTCTATCATCTTACTTTTAGTTGTGAATATTATTGTATTTTACTTATGATGTCATAATGCTTGTTTGCTACATTATTCTTATGTTATACATTATGGTGTATGTGTCATTACTCAATTATATGCTTAGTCCATTTCTGCATAGTCTTACTTGTTATTTATATGGATTATAACTTAACTTTATTTCTAGAACTAAAGTGGGTGCAGTGGCAGGACTAGTTCTCCCATGACGGTCTCAGAGGTAAAGTGTTCACTTGTCTAGCAGGCTTACTTAGTTCTGTTGAACTAAGGCACCTCTTCTATTTCGTATGCAGATTATACTTAGCGACGGGATGTAAAGAGTGCTGAACATTTTGATCATTAACATACCTACTGTTTGTTATTACACTTCCTTACAGACTCAGATTGATAGCAAGGTAATTACTATCTTCATTAATTATTTAACATAGATCAATTATCTATGTGTTACCTGCTATTTATTTTTTAATTTCGGATTTGCTATTTAACTCATTAACTCTTAATCTATTCGTAGTTTATTTCATTGCATTCAAAGTATTAATATGTATTTTTATTGCTCTTTGACAAGTTTTAAACTTTGGTTTTAAGGACCAAACCTCGACTGTATACCTAGCAATAATACCATGGCATATTTCATATGCAATGGTTCTAAGCTTCATACTTAGGGAAAAATGCAAAGACAAGGTGTAATGCTTAATCCTATAGTTATATGATACATATGTTACTTATGCTTTGGGGATTAACTTTGAATTAGTGCATACATTGCATGGACTATACCTTACACAATACCTTGTAATAAGCATTGGGGTGGCAAGTTATATCATATGGTTTTGACTTATGCGATGGGGTTTAAGGCCCTCCATGGAAATGGAGACCACGATAATGTAACATTTGTAAACTATGAAGATGCGGGTTTTGGTTTCATAGTTGCCACCAGGCTGGCACCATTAATGCTACTTGAGGTTTGGGGTAGCCCAAGCTTAGGGCTTGGCTCCATGATTGACTAGGTCATTTCACTTGTTTCGTTGATGTTTTTGGTCTCGGATCTATGCAGAGGATGGAGGCGACACCTTGGTTAACGAAGGTAAGCTTTGTTGTTTTCATGGCAGTGTTTGATGTTTATTTTCATGGCTTAATAGTTGCATACTTCTCACCATTCGTCATCATTTGTTGGTGGTTGTAATTGACAGCATAGTGTGGAGCTTCATGGCTTAGGGTTTTGCAACTGGTTTGTGGGTGAGGCCATAGGTGCATGGTAAGCCTATTAAACACCCTACGTTGGTCACCTCTTAGCATTGTGGGTAGGACTGGGTTATCGCATTGCTTAATAGGGTTTTACTATGGGATTTTGATTTGAGTCCTGTGTATAAATTTTGGGTTTGTAAAATAATAAGGGTGTTGTTAGCAGAGATTGTCGAACCTTGGGACTTTTAGCAGACCTTGCATTTGGTTTATGTAATACATAATTGATTTGGGACTTTAAGCCATGGGCTGCACCATTGCTTGCAATGGTTTCATAGCCCTTGGAATGACTGTGTAAATTGTATTAAGGTGATAAATCACCGAGTTTTGAGTATATACTATGTTTACTTATTTTTTCCATGGTTATTAACAGTACTGTGTGTATGAATCCATCCTGCATTTTTATTAATGCGTTGTGCTTATTTAAACCTTGGGTTTACATATGGCGTTCATCCTTCACAATGAATCAGTGTATTGTTACCTCCATTATTGTTAATATTTAAAAGAATAGAAACGATAGTGACAGCGAATGCCTTGGGCCATGCCGTGAATGGCATGAGCGCCCTTCCATGGCAGCTGCGACAGCGTAGAAGATTTAGGATTCACGATTTGGTTTTTAAATATGGAATATTGGATTTATAAATAGACCATGGGTGTAAACCCTTGTGTTGATAGGGTTGCTGTAGATTTCATTAATGTTTTGTTTATTATTATGTGATGTGGAAATGTAATAGTTTGTGGGTGTAAACCCCGAATTTATATCAAGTTGTATATTTGACTTGTTGACAGGGTATTATATTAGGGGACTGTGTATTTTATTTTAAGCGGTTGAGTTTGTGCTTATAGCGTAGGGTGCAGAGACGAGAGCCTCACAACCTTGCCGTAGCGTATTGATGATATTATTGTAGCCCGCATACACTATATGTATAGCATGGCTTTGATTAATGTGCAGTGATTCCACGGGATTCGAATCCTGGTCGTCGTGGATGTAATGAGTTGTATTTTTACTTGTTGTAGGTTTTAATATAAGGGAATCATGGTTATGTAAGGGAATAACATGATAGTCTACAGGATTCATTCCTACGACCTTTAATGTAAATACAAAGCTCTTTATTTAATGATTATGATATTATTGTGGTTATTTCTTATACTATGGCTATGAGTTGATTATAGATGGGGCTATTCAATTTTTATGGCATATGATTATGATGTTTGTTTATTAAAATATTAGGACTATGGATTTTAAATAGTGAAAAGAGATTTGATCTTGGACCAAATAATGGTCACAATACTTACTCTGTTCGTTGTTTATGATGATGTTATTTTTAATGGGATGATTTAATAGTTAGCTTGTATTTAAATATACATACCTTGAAACCTCTTGCTGGTTTTTATCTTGGATTTTAATATGAAATGGTTATAAATTGTGCATTAGATATAATAATTGTATTTCTGCTTTATATCTCTTAATATATATATTAGTTTAGCTGTAGATAGTAGATTAGGTTCACTAGATTGTAAACGTATGCTTATGTATATAAAATTCATACTTCTACTATAGTCCATTTAAATCTAGAACAAGCCGCTACTAACAAATGGAATATGTCAGTAGAGTATAAAGGCCAAAAGAGCAGATAAGTAATAGATCTAAAATAAAACCTTGTTTATACTTAACCCAGTTTCAACAGTAAAAATAATACAAAAATTAAAACTAGGGTGGAGAACCCTTGATCAATATTTATAAATGAATTAAACTTGCAGAAGCAAACTCATGAATAAACCCTAGATAAGCCTAGTATAGAAATTTACTTATAGCCTAGGGTTATAATTTAAAAATGCAAACCCTAGTAGATTTTAAACAAAGAAACAAATACATAGGGTTAGGAAATGCAATGTAATCATTTGCATGACATAGCCAGCATTTATTATAGAAAAATGGAATAGGAAGACTAGGGATTTATAAATGTAACTTGAAGCTCGTTTAATGGCTGAACCTATACACTCAAATAACCAGCATTAATAATTCAAAGGTAGATATGACCTATGTTTATGATGACCAAATCACTTGGGAACTACCACGTTCCACCCAACCATGACCCAGAACGTTCCTAGTTTAACTCTGGATCCCCTCGAGCTGGAATCCAACATGCAAGTAGCTTAGAGCTCCTTAGATAGGGTTTCCTATCTGGTATATCAGGTCTAGATCAGTTCTCATTTTTCCTTCCAGGAAAATGTTCTCCAAGAATTTACTTAAGAGCAAAACATGCATAAAATTACTCCTCCTAATGATAGATCAGAACCACAAGCCTTTCCTTGGCTTGAGACTTTATAGACAGACTTTTTAGTCAAAGGGACAGTTAAATCAAGAAACCTTGGTTTCTTGATTTAACCCTTTTCAATTAATTTGGGTAATTTTTTAATACTTTAACTTAGGAACTTTCAACTAGTTCCTAATTTAGACTTTTGTATGTATTGGACTATTTATTATCTTTAAATAATAAATAATAATGGATGGATATTTTCTTTCTTTCTTTCATCATTAATATTATTACTATATTTATTATTATACATACAATATAAAATACATAATAATATAACATTTGTTAACATTTGTCTTTGGGCATTATATACCATGATCCCTAGACTTAATGACACTTCTTCATTAACATCAAATAGATAGATGGTTAGGTCTACTAGGCTAGGCAACTCTAAACATCCTTGCATGTTGGATTTCCCTCGTATAACGTGGTAGTTCTTCAGTACTTGATGAGAATATACAGAAATTCAAATTTTCATTTAATCACTTATAAATAAGTCTGATGAGATCAATATTTTTCTTGAGTCGTTTTCACTCGAAAGTTATTAAATTATTTTCAATAACCCCTAGCGCTTACCAGAGCCAATACTCAACGCTTTAACAGGGAGTTACAAACTTAGTGCAATTTTAGAGCTCTTCGCTCAACACTAATGCTAGGATGTACTTGTATGATACACCTAGGGATACAATGGCCAAGAATCCGATGCTCCAGATCTTATGCTCAACATCAACATGGAAGGCTCTAGGACTTATGCCCAACACTTCCAAATATTATCTTTGCATGTGTTCCAAAGCTTTTCGCTCAACACAAATGTAAGTATGCATGTGCTCCAGAGCTCCTCTCTCAACACAAAACATTAATTACCCATGTACTCTAGAGATCCTCTCTCAACACAAAACATCAATTACCCATGTGCTCCAGAGCTCCTTCCTCAACACAAAACATTAATTACCCATGTGCTCCAGAGTTCCTCGCTCATCACAAATATCTCATCAATCATGTGCTTCAGGGTCCATGCCAAATACAAACAAGAATATATATATATATATATATATATATATATATATATATCATCAACAATTGTCTTACGCTAAAACAAATCATCATGTTCATAAGTAGTGGGGTCTTCGACCTGATATATCAAAATAAAATATCAAGACAACACCATAATCAATAAGATCATGCCTATAAGTGTTAGGTCCAAAATTCGGGATATTACATTCCTCCCACTTAGAACAACATCGTCCCTAGTGTTCTAGGGACTCAAAATGACATCATGAAACAAGGCAGGGTAAGCCTTTCTCATGGTGGATTCATTCTCCCAAGTAGCCTCATCAGCCTCAAGGTGCTTCCATTGCACTTTCAACTGGACTATGGTGCGCTTTTGAAGCTGCACCTTTCTCTTGTCTAGTATATGAATAGGGTCAGGGGAAAACTCTCCTTAATGTTCCACCTATAATAAGGACCAATCAACTACATGTTTAGTATCATAAACCTATTTCTTTAACAAAGATACATGGATGGACTCTTACATGCGCAGGTAAATCTAGCTCATATTCCATTGGCCCTTTCTTGGCTAGTATATCAAAAGGTCCACAAAATCTAGGTGCTAACTTACCACACCTACCCAAGCTCAACGAGCTTCATTTGGATTTTACTTTCAAGTAAACATTATCACCTATTTAGAAGTATTTATATTTTCTTTTCTAATCTGCCTAACTTTTCTGGCAGTCTTGTGCTTCTTTGAGGTTCACCTAGACCTTGATAACCAACTATTCCAAGTCCATCAATAAATCAAGCCCTAACATGAGCCAATCCACTGGGCTATCCCAAGTAATAGGTGTTCTACACTTCTGTCCATAGAGTGCCTCAAAGGGGCTCATCTTGGAAAAATTCTGATAACCATTGTTATACGCAAACTCTGCGAGATGCAGGTAATCCTCCTACTTCATGGGGTTGTTCATGACATACATCCTAAGCATGTCCTCAACAATATGGTTTACTCTTTCTATCTGCCCGTCTGTCTGTGGGTGATATGCAGTGCTAAAGTTCAACTGCGTCTCCAATCCAGAGAATAAATATCTCCAAAAGTATCTTGTAAACTTAACATCTCGATCTGAGATGATTTCCTTTGGTATCCCATGAAATCTAAATATCTCCTTCAATAATATATCAGCAATGTTCACTGCCTTGTAGGTCAACTTAACAGGAATGAAGTGTGCTGCTTTCAACAACTTGTCGATGACCACAAAAATAGAATCATTTTGCTTCTTACTTTTCAGTAAACCGGTGATGAAATCCATATTAATGACCTCCCACGTCCATTCCGGAATGGGTAACAGTTGCAGCAATCCCAAAGGATGTTGATGCTCAGCTTTGACTAGCTAAAATTCCTGACATTTCATGATAAAGATCGCAATGTTGGCCTTTAACTTAGGCCATAAAAAGTGTCTCTTGATCACGAATATGAAGGAAATTCCTTCCCATGAGATTGTGCCTCCACATCCTCAAAGCGTGGATGATGGATGCTAACTCAAGATCGTACGTAGGTTAGTTTTTCTCATGCTCTTTTAATTTCCGTGATTCATAACATATCGTGTGATTGTTCTACAGGAGGACTCCTCCCAATCCTTCCTTTCTTGCATCCATGTAAACAACAAAATCCCCATCATGATCCGCAATTTGTAACACCGGTACAGTCATCAAAAGCTGCTTATTATTTTGAAAAGTTTCTTCGCACTTGGCATTCCATGAGAACTTACTTGCTTTCTTCTGCAAAGTGGTAATGGGGCAAGCGATTCTTGAGAAGTTCTCAATGAACTTTCAATAATTTATGGCTAATCCCAAAAAGGACCTAATGTCAGTGACACTAGTAGGGGTAGGCCAATCCTTTATGGATTTAATATTTTCTGGGTCCATAGCTATCCCTGTCTCAGAGATAATGTGACCTAAGTACTGTATTTGTGGTTTGTAAAAACCAAATTTACTAAACTTAGCGTAAAGATGGTGTTCTCTCAACACTTGTAGTACTATGTGAAGGTGTTCTTCGTGTTCTAATTTATTCTTGGAATAAACCAATATGCCGTCTATAAAGATCGAGACAAACTTATCCAGATACCTACTAAATATGTTGTTCATCATACACATAAATTTCGCAGGTGCATTGGTCAACCTTAACGCCATCACTACAAATTCGTAGTTCCCATACCTCGAACGAAAGGCGGTTTTGTGAATATCCTTGTCCCGAATCCATACCTGATGGTACCCAGATCATAGGTAAATATTTGAAAATATTATGGCTCCTCCCACCTAATCGAACAAGTCATCGATCCTAGGGAGTGGATAACAGTTCTTGATAGTCATTTTGTTCAACTGATGGTAATCAATGCACATCTGCATCGTATCATCTTTCTTCTTTACGAACAATATCGATGCACCACAAGGAGACACACTAGGTCAGATATACCCTTTCTCTATCAACTCCTGCAACTGCAGTTTGAGTTCCACCAACTCAGGTGCACTCATGCTGTAAGGGGCCTTGGAAGTCAGAACTAATCCTGGGGTCAGTTTGATGGAAAATTCTAGGTCTCATTTTAGAGGTAATCCTGGGATTTCCTCAGGAAACACATCCTTGAATTCTTCAAGAACGGGGAAGTCTTCTATGTGTTGTTCTCTTTCAGACTCTATGTCTTGGATGTTTACTGCAAACATCTTGCAACATTTCTCGATGCATTTCTTTACTTGTAACACATATATTTGCCTTACGGAAACTTTCTTCGAAATGCCTTGAACCTTTACTTGGTTCCCTTAGGCATCAGTACACAAGATTTACTTGTGTAAGCAATTGAGCAAGACATGGTGTTGTTCCAACCAGTCCATGTTGATAAGTATATCATACAATCCTAAAGGTAGGATGTTCAGATTTACTTTCGTTGGAAAACCATTTAGGTTTACCTCACATTCTTTAACAATTTCTGAAACTTTCAATTTTGAACCTATGGCTAATGGCACGAGCCAAGGTTTATCATGCTTTACTTTGTCTAGTTTGCATTCATCAACAATTTTAGGCGAAACATAGCTTTGGCAAGCACCAGGATCAATAAGTATTGAAATAGAAGTGTTCCAGATCTTACCTTCTATCTCAACCATTGTAGCTTGATGATCTGCATGTCAGTCATCCAATGCTGCATAAATCCATGGTGTTCCAGCTATGTCCTCAACAGTTGGTTCTTCTTGTAAATTGTGCAAGACCCCACTGGTATTGTTCTTACAATCTTGAGCATAATGAGGCACGTTGCATTTCTAGCACTTGATCTGTAACGGCGTAGCATTGGCTCCACTTGCTTCTGTCTAGTTAACATTAGGAGCTAGTATATAAGGTTTCATACTAGATTTATCGAAGTTCTTGTTTGCTGGAAAGTTGTTATTCTGCTTTCTGTATGGCTATGGGTTAAACCCAGGTTTGCGATTATCAAAAAAATTCTTAGACTTGTATATGTTTCGGTTCATGTTTGATTGCCTTATATTTCCATGCTCATAATAGAGCCTAACTTTGTGCAGTGCGGTATCCAAAGTTTTTGGCATGTCAAACTCAATCCTTTCCTAAAAATTGGGAGGAAGACATCCTAAAAATTATTGGATCTTTACCTTTCATCCTTAATGTATGGTACATAATGCAAGAGATCTAGAAATTTGTTAATAAAAGTGTCCATAGTCATGGATCCCATATGTAGCTCATGAAACTCTTTCACTTTTCTGTCGAAGAACATTTTCGACATATATTTCTCTTGGAAGAGTTTTCAGAATTTATTCCAGCATATTTCTCTTAGCTCATCTTTCTTGGTTTGTTTTAAATCTCTCCACCACCTTGTTGCCTTGCCATTCAAGTTATAGATGGAAAGCCAAACCTTCATCTCACTTGAGTAGTTATGAACCTGGAAATATTTGCTCATGCCTAGCAACCACTCCTCAGCCTTCTCCCCAGTGTTTACTTCACCTTCATAGGTCAGGGCTCTTATTTTTGCAAACTACCCCTAAAGCATGTCATTGCTTCTTTGTTTCTTTCTTCCAGGAGAAAGAGAGTTGTCATTGGAAGGACTATGATGATCTCCTTTCAGTGCTTCAGGGGTACGTCCCTCTTTTTCTTCTTCTCTTGGGTTGATGGATCGTTTATTGTAAGGTTCTCTTTTGGATTTGTTTGTGGACTGAGTAGGTTTACCTTGTGGGATTCCTCCCTTCATATTTCATAGTAACACTTCATTTATAGCTTCCTATTCTTTCCTTTCATTCAGACTATATTCTCTGAGACTTCACAATTCTGCTTGAATACTGTGTATAGTCTTCAAAATATCAAAATTCAACTCCACCACCAGTTCTGCTTCTGGGGTAGGGGTGTTCATCTTTCCTTGTCGACTGTTATCTTCCTCAGTATTCATAAATTGAACTGTTCGGTAAAAATTTCCTGGAATTTCAAAAAATTTAAATAACAGAAAATTTTTCTGTTAGTAACAAATTTAATAACATACTTTATTTTCTTTGCAGTAAATTCTTGTTGTGCCCATAGGTCTTTTAGTATTGAAACTAGGATCTGGTACCACTTGTAATGTCCCCAAAAATTGAAAATAAAAAAAATTATTAGGCTAGTAAAAACTACCTATGCGGAACATTATTGAACTTGCGAAATATAATGTATGATGGACTTACCACTGTTTGGTCGTAAGTTGTTCTTACGTTCTATCATCTTACTTTCAGTTATGAATATTATTGTATTTTACTTACGATGTCATAATGCTTGTTTGCTACATTATTCTTATGTTATACATTATGGTGTATGTGTCGTTACTCGATTATATGCTTCGTTCATTTCTGCATAGTCTTACTTGTTATTTATATGGATTCTAACTTAACTTTGTTTCTGGAACTAAAGTGGGTGGAGTGGCGGGACTAGTTCTCCCATGACATTCTGATAGGCAAAGTGTTCACTTGTCTAGTAGGCTTACTTAGTTCTGTTGAACTAAGGCACCTCTTCTATTTCGTATGCAGATTATACTTAGCAATGATAAGTAAAGAGCGTTGGACATTTTGATAATTAACATACCTACTGTTTGATATTATGCTTACTTACAGACTCATATTGATAACATGGTAATTACTATCTTCATTAATTATTTAGCAAAGATAAATTATCTATGTGTCAGTTGCTATTTATTTTGTAATTTTGGATTCACTATTTAACTCTTTGACTCTTAATATATTTGTAATTTATATTCATTGCATTCAAAGTATTAATATGTATTTTTATTACTCTTTGACAGGTTTTAAACTTTGGTTTTAAGGACCAAACCTCGACTATATACCTAGCGATAATACCATGGCATATTTCATATGCTATGGTTCTAAGCTTCATACTTAGGAAAAAATGCAAAGACAAGGTGTAAGGCTTAATCCTATGGTTATACGATACATATGTTAATTATTCTTTGGGGATTAACTTTGGAATAGTGCATACATTGCATGGACTATACCTTACAGGATACCTTGTAATAAGCATTGGGGTGGCAATTTATATCATATGGCTTTGACTTAACCGTTGGGGTTTAAGGCCCTGCATGGAAATGGAGACCATGATAATGTAATGTTATGTAAACTATTGAGATGTGGGTTTTGGTTTGATAGGTAGGGTTTCATATCTTTTATATCATGTCTGGATCAGTTCTCCTTTTTCGTTCGAGGAAAATGTTCTCCAAGAATTTACTTGAGAGCAAAACAGGCAGAAAATGACTCCTCTTAATGATAGATCAGAACCCTAAGCCTTTCCTTGGCTTGAGATGTTATAAACAGATTTTTTCAGTCTAAGAAACAGTTAAATCAAGGAACCTTTGTTTCTTGATTTAACCATTTTCAATTAATTTGGGTTTTTTTTAATACTTTAACTTAGGAACTTTCAACTAGTTCCTAATTTAGACTTTTGTATGTATTGGACTATTTATTATCTTTAAATAATAAATAATAATGGATGGAGATTTTCTTTCTTTCTTTCATCATTAATATTATTACTATATTTATTCTTATACATACCATGTATAAAATACATAATAATATAAAATTTGTTAACATTTGTCTTTAGGGCATCACATACCATGATCCCTAGACTTAATGACACTTCTTCATTAAAGTCAAATAGGTAGATGATTAGGTCTACTAGGATAGGAAACTCTAAACATCCTTGCATGTTGGATTTTCCTCGTATGACGTGGTAGTTCTTCACTATTGGATGAGAATACAAAAATTCAAAATTTCAATTAATCACTTATAAATAAGTCTAATGAGATCAATACTCGAGTCGTTTTCACTAGGAAGTTATTAAATTCTTTTCATTAACCCCTAGCGCTTACCAGAGCCCATATTCAACGCTTTAACAAGGAGTTACAAACTTAATGCAATTCCAGAGCTCTTCGCTCAACACTAATGCTAGGATGTACTTGTATGATACACCTAGGGATACAATGGTCAAGGATCTGATGCTCCAGAGCTTATGCTCAACATCAACATGGAAGGCTCCAGGGCTTATGTCCAACACTTCCAAATCTTATCTTTTCATGTGTTCTAGAGCTTCTTACTCAACACAAACGTAAGTACGCATGTGCTCGAGAGCTCGTCGCTCAACATAAAACATTAATTACCCATGTGCTCTAGATATCCTCGCTCATCACAAACATCTCATCAATCATGTGCTTCAGGGTCCACTCCCAACACAAACAAGCATATATATATCATCAACAATTAGCTTACACCCAATATATAAAACAAATCATCATGTTCATAAGCAATGGGGTCTTCAACCCGATATATGAAAATAAAATATCAAGACAACATAATAATCAATAGGCTCATGCCTATAAGTGTTAGGTCCAAAATTCGGGATATTACAAATAAATAAATAAAATTGCATCAAACACATGAATCACACTCATCGACATATACAAAATACATCAGACACATGAAAATAAATATTAGAAAACAATTTGACAACCCATTGAGTTCATAAAAAAAAGTTCATATATATACATAACAATAAAAAATATTGCAATGTGATCATCATGAAACCAATGGCCACCTCCAACATCACCTAAGTTCATATAACATACCATCATCATCATCATCATGACCACATAACAAAAATAAACATCATCTAACATAACAACCAGACACATCTAAAAAACATCATCTATTGTCATACACATCTATTATCACCTATCAAACATAAGCACCATATTACAAACACATAAAAAAATAGCTAACATAATCTAATATACACATGAAACATCACCTAACTAACATACACATGTAAACATTATCTACCATAATCTAACATATACATTTAGCATATTTAAACATCATCTAAAACACAAATCTAATAATAACATCCAACAAAACACAAATTGTATTATCTAACATAACCATCATGCACACATCTGACATACACATTTATCAAGCACACCTAGCAAACATATATAATTTGACCTAACATACACATCACCACCAATATATAAATAAACATCAACATGAACATTGTCCTCAACATGAAAAATACAGTATATATATCAAACTCATGATGCATGCCAAAGATACATCTCCATTCCA
The DNA here is from genome assembly GCA_001517045.1 of Pseudotsuga menziesii. Taxonomy (NCBI): domain Eukaryota; kingdom Viridiplantae; phylum Streptophyta; class Pinopsida; order Pinales; family Pinaceae; genus Pseudotsuga; species Pseudotsuga menziesii. The sequence goes on along the minus strand of LPNX010242046.1, from coordinate 108,916 downwards.
ATAGCTTCTATAAGATATCTCATCCACCTTTAGAACCAAAAGCATCAGTGCCTCTTCCAACTGAGCAAAAGGCATCATCACACCCACCAGCAGAGGCATCAATACCTCTGTCATAAGAAAAAGTAGACTAGAGAGGAACATAGATATCTCCATTAAGACAAATCTCACTTGTTGTAACCATCCTATCTAGAGATGAGGTGAGGGGAGTAGGAGATGGTGGAGTAGCTAGTAGGAGGACTAGATGGATAGGATATGGTGGTGGTTCGACTCGGTGTGGAAGAGTAAAGAGTGCTCAGTTGTGATCATGGTGAGGAGAAGGAGGAGGTGGTGGATCATGAGATGACGATGCTCCTCCATCATGGTGAGGAGGATGTCGTCGTGGATGAGGATGAGGATCGCCATCCTCATCAGATGGCATAGACTCATCCTTCGGCCACCAAACGTTTAAAATATGAGATGCGTCAACTACATACTACATCAAAAATCTCATATCATGTGGAATCATACTCCATACCTCTATGAGCTCAGGGTCTTGCATGATATCCAAGGCTCATATCATGTGGAATCATAGTCCATACCTCTATGAGCTTAGGATCTTGCATGATATCCAAGATCTGCCTTTTCTAGTGGAATTATTCCAGCATAGATCCATCTTAAAAAGGATCTACCAAGTGGTGAGAGGGATCAAATCTCTCCCTTTTTAGAATGGAAATGTTGAGGAAGTGTTTAATGCAATGTTTATAGTTTTAATTTATCTAATTTGTGCAATTATTCTAAATATTTTAAATCTAATTCAAGCCGACATGTTACTTTTAATAATATATTATTATTTTTTATAAAGAACACATATCAGCTCTAGAATAAACACGAAAAAAGTTACACATATGCCCTTACTCGGTTGTAAAATGCATTATACACCTCTTAGACGCAAAAAATAAAAATTACAAAAACTTGAAAATAGGGTTGCCCTCTTCATTTATGTCGCAGATAGCAACAACACATATACACTCAAATAAAGGAGATGCGCTCTTCCAAAAGGATTGCCAGCTGCTAAAGGCCACCATTGGCATTCAGTTCACATATACCAACACGCCACCATTAGCACCTGTCTAAAAAGCCTCGACAATTGGAGTTTGGATGAATACTGCATTTTTTTTATGTTTATGGAAATTGGGTGGATATTTTGGGGCACGCAGTTATCCGAAGGAAAATTGAACTCGATCTGAGAACCCGACGATGGTTTGAGAAACGGTGAGCTTCACCCTTTCATTCCATTCCCTCACAAATAATAATATTGTTCAACAATGGATTGGACATGACATACATATATTATGCTTATTGCAAAACCTAGTGGCCTCTTTTTAGGGCATCTGTGTGCACACAGTACTAACTCAACAATCATGTTTTTGGTGTCATTTCATTAAAATTAATTATAAAACTAGAGGTAAAAGGTTTATATATCACAAATATTAAACAACTAAACTAATAAGTTTTGTCATTTAAAAAAGAGTGGCGTGAGAAGAATCGAGGAAGGATGTAGGAGCACTTATTCCTCCCAATGGCATGCTAAACTAGGTTAGATAAAATTGATATTGAACAACTTAGTACAAGTGGTCATGACAATGCCATTGATTTAGATATCAATATGCTACATAAGTGAACTTAACTTAATGTCGTTGTTGATTTGATATAACTATTGATCTACTGTATGTAGCAGACACATAACGTTGCGAAGGAATTTGCTAGCTATCAAAGCTCTAAAAGTTAAAATTAATGTACACAACACACGGCATCATGGAATTCAAATATTCACAATCTAACGCTCTCGAGGCCTGTCATTATTTTTTTTGGTCTGCAATGCCAACTATAAGTCAAGGTTGAATGATAGTTGCCAATGTTAAGTAGAAGGATAATTAGCAAGAAATCATATTAATAAGATTAATATGTTTAGAATAATTTTAAATAAATTATTAATACTTTATTTTGAGAGTATATTAGCTAACTCATTGTTCTTATGATGCTACCATGCCAAATGAAAAGCTTATTGGATGGTGTATGGTTTAACTCCAATGAAGGTAGATTTCCGTTAAGACATGAAGTCATTAGAGTATACTACACATTCATCTAATTGATTTTTATTACCACTTTTTAATTACCACGTTAATTTAAATTTAATTTAATAGTTGTATCAAGTTATTGGAGTTAAAGCAATATTTATTTAATAGTTATCCAATATAACCACGATTAGAGTTGAAGTTAAGCTAATAGTTGTAGAATCATAAGTTGTATCTAATAGTTAAGCTAATAGTTGTATTATTATTATTATTATAACTATCACAAAGTGTACTTATTAGATGTTAACTAAGCTATTTTTTTATTTTTTTGAAATTATTAATTATGAATTTTGGACGAGGCCCGTAGAATCAACCTCGATAGTACACTTGTCTCATTCTTGTCCATACAAGAAAAAACATAGATGGTAGTCCACCCCAAAATCCTAAGATATATATGCCTATCTGCGTAACTAGGGAAGAATG
>LPNX010242046.1:75587-93987 GCA_001517045.1 Pseudotsuga menziesii | reverse complement strand
AAGGTTTTAAATAAGGGTTTTTAAATTATGGGACTATGAAAATATAATTAAAATTAAAATTAAAATATAACTTAAATTTAAACTATATTTAATTTTTTTTAATTTTAACATATTAAAATTTAAAATTAAATTTAAATTAAAATCTAATTTATATTTATATTTAAAATAAATATAATTTTACATTTATATTATATTTATATTTATATTTATATTTAAAATATAATATAATTTTACATTTATATTATATTTATATTTAAATTGAAATTGAAATTAATATATAATTTAAATTTTATATTTATATAAATAAACATATTATTCAAGTTTATATATAAGTTATTTACAATGTATAATAAGAACTACTTGTGGTATAGTGGTATGGGTGTTGGGATAATGGGTGTGAGGTCCAAGGTTTGATCCTCCTAGATCACCTATTTTTTTAGAAAATATATTGAATTTTATACTTGCATAGATTTCAGTGTGTGGTGTTTTAGACTTGCATCGATTTTAGTGTATGGTGTTTAGTCGTTGCATAATTTTCAATGTAGTTGTTATTCCTTGGACGCATTAATTTTAGTGTAGATTTCATGGATGCATAAATTTTAGTGTGGATTTCATAGATGCATAAATTTCAGTGTATATGTTAATGCTTGACATTTTTTATATAGATTCTAAACTAGAAATGGAAGATCTGCATGCAGAAGATGTTATGAGACAAACAAGAGAAGAACAAAACATACAGAACGTCAAACATCAGAAAGCATATCAAGGAACATAATCTAACAAAATGACAGCAAAAGAATGAGAAGAAGACTTGAAACAAAAAGCAGAACAACAAAAAGAATATCGAAAAAGAAACTTGGACGAAATGAAAGTAGAAGAATGAGAAGAATGAAGAAACTGAAACGCGGATCTACAAAAAGAGTATCTAAAAATAAAGTTAGACGGATTGATAGCAGAAGAATGAGAAGAACAAAGAATACGAAATGTTCACTAAAAAAGAGCATATCGAGAGAGAAAGTAGAAGCAATTGGAAGAACAAATAAATCAATTTGTATAACAACAAAGAAATCAAAATGTAGAACAACAAAGACAATATTCAACCAATATACCCATAGAACAAACTGTGGGAGATGCTCAACATGTAATGATCAGATACCAACATGTTGATGACATGGTCCAATTTCAAGAAGTTCCAATTACTAATATGGTCTGAGATAAGGATATTGAAATCAACGATAATATATCGGTACCATCTAAAGAAATGTATACTAGACATCAAAAATTCCATGAGCAAATTGATCAATTAGCAGAAGTTCAAATGTGTCATATCTGCCATGAATCGTATGCTGGAATACAAGTATGTAATTCAAGTACAGGTCCAATGTGCGTCCGATGTATAAGAGAGGGATCTAATCATGTATTCTCAGCAATGGATTGATGCAGGACTCGTCAATGGTGCTCTTGGAGTTATACAACAAATTGCAACAGCAGCAGCACTGTGAGCTATTGAATCTCAACCTGTTTGAAATTCAATTGCCCACAATATTTTCCATCGTTAAATATCAATAGCATACACTATGGACCATTAAATCTCATCATGTTTTAGATCCAATAGTCTACAATGTTGTAATAGTCTACAATGCTACAATGTGGACATGTTATATATTTTTCATTTCTTTAGCTAGCATCCGAAAGCAAATGTAGGGTCTGATCACAATAATTTAGTACAATTGTTGTGTTGCAATGTTTCCATATTTATCTATTTCATTAACCAAATATGGTAAACATCAAGTTTCATTAAAAGTGTCAAAAAACCACAAAAGAAAAAGTATGCAATTTATTATAACTATTTTATTGATCAAATATGGTAAATGTCGAGTCGTATAAAGAGTTTATCCTAAAGAAACAAATGATTACTTGTAGTCATTAAAACTATTTCATTAGTAAAAATATTATAAATGTAAAATTGCATAATGTATAAAAGTGTCGTTACTATGCATCATTGATAAAATGTGTTAAATGTAGAGCTGCAAAAACTATATTAGAAAGAAATAAATGTGTAATGAGTTTTTGTTCTTTATATTTTTGTTGAAAATATAATTCGTTGGGTTAAGTATTTTGTAACATGTTTTTAGTTACAAATAAGAATAGATATGTATTTTAGCATATGAAAGTTCATAGGTAGCATCCCCTTTGGTATAAAATATTTATATGCTTTTAATAAATAATCAATGTGGGAGGTACTCATGCCTATTTGAACTTGGTTGTGCCCATTCTTTTCTTCTCACTTTTGATATGTCATCCCTACATTCTTCCAAGATGGACATGATGTGTATCATTGTCGTCCTCGAAAAAAGACAAAGGTTAAACATGGGAGGCTGGTAAAGCACCTGAATCTTGTCACTTTGTTATTGCACAATGTAATCCTGAACTAAATGAAGTTACATTCAACACTTCAGGAACTCACACGATGTTGAGGGACCTTTTAGATGCAATTGTAGTTTTCAAAACCCACAATTGATTTGAGAAAACAAAACATGTTCACATTCCTTAGCACAAGGTTTGGAGGGGTATGAGCCCTATGGGTCAATTAACAAGCGCACATGATTTGTAGCTACAAAACACATGCACAATTTATAGTTAACAAACCAAGGAGCGTTTTGTAGTTACAAAACACATGCATGGTCTCTAATTACAAATAGTGCATGAAATTTGTAGAATATGTTACAAACAGCAAAAATGAGACCTTCCTCCCTCCTTATCTCTTTCTCTCTCCTCCTTTTCCCTCTATGTCCCTCCCTCCCTCCTCCCATTTACACCACTCTCTCTCTCTCTCTCTCTCTCTCTCTCTCTCTCTCTCTCTCTCTCTCTCTCTCTCTTCAGATAATGAAATTCATGTCGCATTTAAATAACCTAAAAAACCCAATAGAATGAAAAACTAGACCTCTCTTTGCTCAAATAGGTCGTTTATTAATTGATATGGCACTATCCCGAGAGTACTCAGAAAACAACATCCTCCAATTTGTTGGCAATGAAATTTGTATATTTGCACTCCATGTTTCTTTTCCATACCTTGGATCTAAGGCCTTTGTTTCTTCTCAGGCCAACCCATAATTCCAATGGATATGACCACACTAATTCAACTTAACTTGTTCCTTTCAATGTTGATCAAACTCCAATTTTGTGTCACCGCCCACGACTGGAGCTAGCCTAGATCCAAATCCTAGGCTCTATCATACGCCAAGAGGGATCAAATCTCCCGAGATGCAAACCTCTCTTCGAATAGATCCTTGCGTACAATACCTGAGAAGAGGTTTGCACCTCGAGAGATTTGATCCCTCTCGGTGCTTGATAGAGCCTAGGATTTGGATCTAGGCTGGTTAAAAATCGTTTTTGAAATATGTTTTATGGGCGTATCCTCTTCTCATGTTAAAAATAATTTTTGAAATATGTTTTATAGAGGTATCATTTATTGTTTAAACGATTATAATAGTGTTTTCTCATTGTTTATTATGTTAATATCATTGAGTTTACACTTACGATATATAGATGCAATTATTTTTTTAGATAGAACAACTACAACTTCAATTCTATAATTATTTGTAACTTAGTTGTATAGAACATTATAGATATTAGTATTAAGAAAATCTAAGTCTTGCACATATAATTCATGACATCTCATAAAAGACTTATAATCTTTGGTTGATCAATTAAATTTTTTTATAGCTGACCACCCCATAATTAATTGATAAAATTATTAAAATTATTGTCATTTTGCAATTTAGTAAATTATTTTGTAATTTTGTAATTTTGTAATTTTGTAAATAATTTTATAATTTGTAAATGTAATTGCAAATTTGTAATTGTAATTTGCAAGTTCTAATTGTATTTTCAATTGCAATATGCAATTGTAAATTTGTAGTTGTAATTGTCCAATTTCTAATTTGTACATTGTAAGTCTAATTAGTAATTTATTATTTTAATTGTAATTGTTATTGTAATTTGTAGTTGTAATTGTCCAATTTCTAATTTGTACATTGTAAATCTAATTAGTAATTTATTATTTTAATTGTAATTTGTAGTTGTGAAATTGTAATAATGATTGTAAATTGTAATTATAGCTTAGTTATAATTGTGATTGTGCACAATTTTTAATTATAAGTATAACTAATATAAAAGACTTCAACATAAATACATAAATAATGTAATGTCCCAAAAAATTGAAAATTAAAAAAAAATATTAAGCTAGTAAAAACTACCTATGTTGAACATTATTGAACTTGCGGAATACAACATACGATGGACGTATACCACTGTTTGGTCGTAAGTTGTTCTTGCGTTCTATCATCTTACTTTCAGTTGTGAATATTATTGTATTTTACTTATGATGTCATAATGCTTGTTTGCTACATTATTCTTATGTTATACATTATGGTGTATGTGTCGTTACTCGATTATATGCTTCGTTCATTTCTGCATAGTCTTACTTGTTATTTATATGGATTCTAACTTAACTTTGTTTATGGAACTAAAGTGGGTGGAGTGGCGGGACTTGTTCTCCCATGACTGTCTGAGAGGTAAAGTGTTCACTTGTCTAGTAGGCTTACTTAGTTTTGTTGAAATAAGGCACCTCTTCTATTATACTTAGCGACGGGATGTAAAGAGCGCTGAACATTTTGATCATTAACATACCTATTGTTTGTTATTACGCTTCCTTACAGACTCAGATTGATAGCATGGTAATTACTATATTCATTAATTATTTAACATAGATAAATTATCTATGTCTTACCTGCTATTTATTTTGTAATTTCAGATTCACTATTTAACTCTTTAACTCTTAATCTATTATAATTTATATTCATTGCATTCAAAGTATTAATATGTATTTGTATTGCTCTTTGACAGGTTTTAAACTTTGGTTTTAAGGACCAAACCTCGACTATATACCTAGCGATAATACCATGGCATATTTCATATGCCATGGTTCTAAGCTTCGTACTTCGGGCAAAATGCAAAGACAAGGTGTAATGCTTAATCCTATAGTTATACGATACATATGTTACTTATGCTTTGGGGATTAACTTTGAAATAGCGCATACATTGCATGGACTATACCTTACATGATACTTTGTAATAAGCATTGGGGTGGCAAGTTATATCATATGGTTTTGACTTATGCAATGGGGTTTAAGGCCCTGCATGGAAATGGAGACCACAATAATGTAACGCTTGTAAACTATGAAGATGTGGGTTTTGGTTTGATAGTTACCACCAGGCTGGCACCATTAATGCTTCTCAGGATTTGGGCTATCCCAAGCTTAGGTCTTGGCTCCATGAGTGACTTGGTCATTTCACTTGTTTCGCTGATGGTTTTGGTCTTGGCTCTATGCAGAGGATGGAGGAAACACCCTAGTTAACAAAGGTAATCTTTGTTGTTTTCATGGCAGTGTTTGATGTTTATTTTTGTGGATTAATAGTTGCATACTTCTCACCATTCGTCATTTTGTTGGTGGTTGTAGGTAACAGCGTAGCGCGGAGCTTCATGGCTCAAGGTTTTGCAACTGGTTTGTGGGTGAGGCCATAGATGCACGGTAATCCTGTTAAACACCCTGCGTTGGTCACCTCTCAGCATTGTGGGTAGGACTGGGTTATCACATTGCTTAATGGGGTTTTACTGTGGGATTTTGATTCACCTTCGGGCCTGTGTATAAGTTTTGGTTTTGTAAAATAATAAGGGTGTTGTTAGCATAGATTGGGGAACCTCAGGACTTTTAGCGGACCTTGCATTTGGTTTATGTAATTCGTAATTGATTTGGGGCTTTAAGCCATGGGATGCACCATTGCTTGCAATGGTGTAATAGCACTTGGCACGACTGCGTAAATTGTATTAAGGTGATAAAACATCAAGTTTTGACTATATATTGTGTTTACTTATTAAATTTCCATGGTTATTAACAGTACTGTGTGTATGAATCCATCCTGCATTTTTATTAATGCATTGTGCTTATTTAAACCCTGGGTTTACATATGGTGTTCAGCCTTCACAACAAATCAGTGTATTGTTACTTCCATTATTGTTAATATTTAAAAGAATAGAAATGATAGTGACAGCGAATGCCTTGGGGCCATGCTATGAATGGCATGAGAGCCCTTCCATGGCAGTTGCGACAGCGTAGACGATTTAGGATTCATGATTTGGTTTTTAAATATATAATGTTGGATTTATAAATAGACCATGGGTGTAAACCCTTGTGTTGAAAAGGTTGTTGTAGATTTCGTTACTGTTTCGTTTATTATTATGTGATGTGGAAATGTAATGGTTTGTGGGTGTAAACCCTGAATTTATATCATGTTGTAGATTTGACTTGTTGACAGGGTATTATATTAGGGGACTATGTATTTTATTTTAAGCGGTCGAGTTCGTGCTTACAGCGTAGGGTGCAGAGACCAGAGTCTCACGACCTTGCTGTAGCGTAGTGATGTTATTATTGTAGCCTGCATACACTATATGTATAGCGTGGCTTTGATTAATGTGCAGTAATTCCACAGGATTCGAATACTGGTCATGGTGGATGTAATGAGTTGTATTTTTACTTGCTGTATGTTTTAATATAAGGGAATCATGGTTATGTAAGCAAATAACATGATAGTCTACAAGATTCATTCCTACGACCTTTAATGTAAATACAGAGTTTTTTATTTAATGATTATGATATTATTGTGGTTATTTGTTATACTATGGCTATGAGTTGATTATAGATGGGGCTATTCGATTTTTATGGCATATGATTATGATGTTTGTTTATTAAAATATTAGGACTGTGGATTTTAAATAATGAAAAGAGATTTGATCTTGGACCAAAGAATGGTCACGATACTTACTCTGTTCATTGTTTATGATGATTTTATTTTTAATGGGATGATTTAATAGTTATCTTGTATTTAAATATACAGACCTTGAAAGGTCTTGTTGGTTTTTATCTTGGATTTTAATATGGAATGGTTATAAATTGTGCATTAGATATAATAATTGTATTTATGTTCTATATATATATATATATATATATATATTAGTTTAGCTATAGATAGTATATTAGGTTCACTAGATTGTAAACTTATGCTTATGTATATAAAATTCATACTTCTACTCTAGTCCATTTAAATCTAGAACAAGCCGCTGCTAACAAATGGAATATGTCAGTAGAGTATAAAGGCCAAAAGAGAAAATAAGTAATAGATCTAAAATAAAACCTTGTTTATACTTAACCCAGTTTCAATAGTAAAAATAATACATAAACTAAAACTAGGGTGGAGAACCCTTGATAAATATTTATAAATGAATTAAACTTGCAGAACCAAACTGATGAATAAACCCTATATAAGTCTAGTATAGAAATTTACTTATATCCTAGGGTTATAATTTAAAAATGCAAACCCTAGCATATTTTAAACAAAGAAACAAATCCACGGGGTTAGGAAATGCAATGTAATCATTTGCATGACATAGCCAACATTTATTATAGAAAAATGGAATAGGCAGTCTAGGGATTCATACCTGTAACTTGAAGCTCCTTTAATGGCTGAACATGTACACTCAAATAACTAGCATTAACAACTCAAAGATAGATATTACCTATGTTTATGATGACCAAATCACTTGGGAACTACCACATTCCAGTCAACCATGACCCAGAATCGTTCCTAGTTTAACTTCGAATCCCCTCGAGCTGGACTCCAACATGCAAGTAGCTTAGAGCTCCTTAGGTAGGGTTTCTTATCTGGTATATCAGGTCTAGATCAGCTCTCCTTTCTCCTTCCAGGGAAATGTTCTCCAAGAATTTACTTGAGAGAAAAATAGAGAGAAAATGACTCCTCCTAATGATAGATCAGAACCCCAAGCCTTTCCTTGGCTTGAGACTTTATAGACAGACTTTTCAGTCAAAGAGACAGTTAAATCAAGAAACCTTGGTTTCTTGATTTAACCGTTTTCAATTAATTTGGGTAATTTGTTAATACTTTAACTTAGGAACTTTCAACTAGTTCCTAATTTAGACTTTTGTATGTATTAGACTATTTATTATCTTTAAATAATAAATAATAATGGATGGATATTTTATTTCTTTCTTTCATCATTAATATTATCACTATATTTATTCTTATACATACCATGTATAAAATACATAATAATATAACATTTGTTAACATTTGTCTTTGGCATCATATACCATGATCCCTAGCACTTCTTAATGTCAAATAGGTAGATGGTTAGGTCTACTAGGCTAGGCAACTCTAAACATCCTTGCATGTTGGATTTCCCTCGTATAACATGGTAGTTCTTCAGTACTTGATGAGAATATACAGAAATTTGAAATTTCATTTAATCAATTATAAATAAGTCTGATGAGATCAATATTTTTCTCAAGTCATTTTCACTCGAAAGTTATTAAATTATTTTTAGTAACCCCTAGCACTTATGATAGCCCATACTCAATGCTTTAACAGGGAGTTACAAACTTAGTGCAATTCCAAAGCTCTTCACTCAACACTAATGCTAGGATGTACTTGTACGATACACCTAGTGATACAATGGCTAAGGATCTGATGCTCCAGATCTTATGCTCAACATCAACATGGAAGGCTCTAGGGCTTATGCCCAACACTTCCAAATATTATATTTTCATTTGTTCAAAAGATTCTCGCTCAACACAAATNATATATATATATCATCAACAATTGTCTTATGCCCAATATATAAAACAAATCATCATGTTCATAAGCAGTGGGGTATTCGACCCGATATATCAAAATAAAATATCAAGACAACATCATAATCAATAGGCTCATGCCTATAAGTGTTAGGTCCAAAATTTGAGATATTACATCCCTCCCCGCTTAGAACAACATTGTCCCTCGTGTTCTAGGGACTTGGAATGACATCGTGAAACAAGGCGGGGTAAGCCTTTCTCATGGTGGCTTCATTCTCCCAAGTAGCCTCATCAGCCTCAAAGTGCTTGCATTGCACTTTCAACTAGACTATGGTGCACTTCTGAAGCTGCACCTCTCTCTTGTCCAGTATATGAATAGGTTCAGGGGATAACTCTCCTTCAGGTTCCACCTATAATAAGGACCAATCAACTACATGTTTAGTATCATAAACATATTTCTTTAACAAAGATACATGGAAAACATTATGGACTCTTACATGCACAGGTAAATCTAGCTCATATGCCACTGGCCCTGTCTTGGCTAGTATTTCAAAAGTTCCACAAAATCTAGGTGCTAACTTACCACACCTACCCAAGCTCAACGAGCTTCATTTGGATTTTACTTTCAAGTAAACATTATCGCCTATTTGGAAGTCTTTATATTTTCTTTTTCGATCCGCGTAACTTTTTTGGAGGTCTTGTGCTTCTTTAAGGTTCACCTAGACCTTGGTAACCAACTATTCCAAGTCCATCAATAAATCAAGCCCTAACATGAGAAAATCCACCAGGCTATCCCAAGTAATAGGTGTTCTACACTTCCATCCATAGAGTGTCTCAAATAGGCTCATCTTGGTGGAAGTCTGATAACCATTGTTATACGCAAACTCTGTGAGATGCAGGTAATCCTCCCACTTCGTGGGGTTGTTCATGACATACATCCTAATCATGTCCTCAACAATATGGTTTACTCTTTCTATCTTCTCATCTGTTTGTGGGTGATACACAGTGCTAAAGTTCAAATTCGTCTCCAATCTGGAAAATAAAGATCTCCAAAAGTTTCCTGTAAACTTAACATCTCAATACGAGATGATTTCCTTGGGCATCCCGTGTAATCTAAATATATCCTTCAAGAAGATATCAGAAATGTTCACTGCTTTGTAGGTCAACTTCACAGGAATGAAGTGTGCTGCTTTCGACAACTTGTCGATGACTACAAAAATAGAATCATTTTGCTTCTTACTTTTCGGTAAACTGGTGATGAAATCCATACTAATGACCTCCCACTTCCATTCTGGAATGGGTAATGGCTGCAGCAATCCCGAATGATGCTGATGCTCAGCTTTGAATAGCTGACATTCCTGACATTGTGCGATAAACATCGCAATGTCGGCCTTTAACTTAGCCCAGAAAAAGTGTCTCTTGATGGTGGATATGAAGGAACTTCCTTTCCATGAGATAGTGCCTCCACATCCTCAAACTGTGGATGATGGCTAGTAACTCAAGATCGTACGTAGGGTAGTTTTTCTCATGCTCTTTTAACTTCCAATATTCATAACATATCATGTGATTGTTCTGCAGGAGGACTCCTCCCAGTCCTTCCTTACTTGCATCCGTGTAAACAATGAAATCCCCATCGAGATCCGCAATTCGTAACACCGGTGAAATCATCAAAAGTTGCTTAATATTTTGAAAAAATTTCTTCACACTTGGCATTCCATAATAACTTACTTGCTTTATTTTGCAAAGTGGTCATGGGGCAAGCGATTCTCAAGAATTTCTCAATGAACTTTCGATAATATCTGGAAAATCCCAAAAAGGATCCAATGTCAGTGACACTAGTAGGGGTAAGCCAATCCTTTATAGCTTTAATAATTTCTAGGTCCACATATATCCCTGTCTCGAAGATAATGTGACCTAAGTACTGTATTTGTGGTTTGTAAAAACCACATTTACTAAACTTAGAGTAAAGCTAGTGTTCTCTCAACACTTGTAGTACTATGTGAAGGTGTTCTTTGTGCTCTTCTTTATTCTTGGAATAAACCAATATGTCTTCGATAAAAACCAAGACAAACTTATCTAGATACCTACTGAATATGTTGTTCATCATACACATAAATTTCGTGGGTGCATTGGTCAACCCGAACGGCATCACTACAAACTCATAGTTCCTGTACCTCGTACGAAAGGGGGTTTTGTGAATATCCTCATCGTGAATCTGTACCTGGTGGTACCCGAATCGTAGGTCAATATTTGAAAATATTCTAGTTCCTCCCACCTGATCGAACAAGTCATCAATCCTAGGGAGTGGATAACAGTTCTTGATAGTCATTTTGTTCAACTAACGGTAATCAATGCACATCTGCATCGTACCGTCTTTCTTCTTTACGAACAATATCGGTGCTCCCCAAGGAGACACACTAGGTTAGATATACCCTTTCTCTATCAACTCTTGCAACTGCAGTTTGAGTTCCACCAACTCAGGTGCACTCATGCTATAAGGGAACTTGGAAGTCGAAACTAATCCTGGGGTCAGTTTGATGGAAAATTCTAGGTCTTGTTTCAAAGGTAATCCTGGGATTTCCTTGGGAAACACCTTCTTGAATTATTCAAGAACAAGGAATTCTTATGTGTGTTGTTCTCTTTCAGACTTTACGTCTCAGATGTTTATTGCAAACATCTTGCAGCCTTTTTCGACGCATTTCTTTGCTTGTAAGGCAAATATTTTCCTTACAGAAACTTTCTTTGGAATGCCTTGAACCTTTACTTGGTTCCCTTGGCCATCAGTACACAAGATTGAATTGTGTAAGCAATTGAGCATGACATGGTGTTGTTCCAACCAGTCCATGACGATAAGTATATCGTACGATCCTAAAGGTAGGATGTTCAGGTTTACTTTCATTGGAAAACCATTCAATTTTACCTCACATTCTTTAACTATTTCCAAAACTTTCAGTTTTGTACCTGTGGCTAACGACACCAGCCAAGGTTTATCATGCTTTACTTTGCCTAATTTGCATTAATCAACAATTTTAGGTGAAACATAGCTTCAGCAAGCACCAGGATCAATAAGTATTGAAATAGAAGTATTTAATATCTTACCTTCTATCTCAACCATTGTAGCTTGATGATCTGCATGTTGACCATCCAATGCTGCATAAATCCGCAGTGTTCCGGCTATGTCCTCAATAGTTGGTTCTTCTTGTAAGTTATGCAAGACCCCATTGGTCTTGTTCTTACAATATTGAGCATAATGAGGCACGTTGCATTTCCAGCACTTAATATGTAGCAAGGTATCATTGGCTCCACTTGCTTATGTCTTGTTAACATTAGGAGCTAGTACATAAGGTTTCATACTAGATTTATTGAAGTTCTTATTTGCTGGAAAGTTGTTATTCTACTTTCTGTATGGTTGTGGGTTAAACCTAGGTTTGTGGTTATCAGAAAAGTTCTTAGACTTCTACATGTTTTGGTTAATGTTCTCTTGCCTTAGATTTCCATGCTCATAATAGAGGCTAGCTTTGTGTAGTGTGGTATCCAAATTTTTTGGCATGTCGAACTCAATCCTTTCTTGAAAATTGGGAGGAAGAAATCCTAAAAACTGACGGATCTTTACCTTTTCATCATTAATTTATTGTACATAATGCAAGAGATCTAGAAATTTGTTAATAAAAGTGTCCATAGTCATGGATCCCATACATAGCTCGTGAAACTCTTTCACTTTTCTATCAAAGAACCTTTGCGACATATATTTCTCTTGGAAGAGTTTTCAGAATTTATCCCAGCGTATTTATTTTAACTCATCTTTCTTGGTGTGTTTTAAATCTCTCCACCACCTTGTTGCCTTTCCATTCAAGTTATAGATGGAAAGCCGAACCTTCATCTCACTTGAGTAGTTATGAACCTGGAAATATTTTCTCATGCCTAGAAGCCACTCCTCAGCCTTCTCCCCAGTGTTTACTTCACCTTCATAGGTCAAGGCTCTTATTTTTCTAAACTACCCCTAAAGATTGTCATTACTTCTTTGTTTCTTTCTTCGAGGAGAAAGAGAGTTGGCATTGGAAGGACTGTGATGATCTCCTTTCGGTGCTTCAGGGGTATGTTCCTCTTTTTCTTCTTCTCCTGGGTTTCCGTCCTATTTATGGTAAGGTTATATTTTGGAGTTGTTTGTGGACTGAGTAGGTTTACCCTACGGGCTTCCTCCCATCATATCTCTTAGTAACACTTCATTTATAGCTTCCTATTCTTTCCTTTCATTCAGACTATATTCTGTGAGACTTCGCAATTCTACTTGAAGACTGTGTATAGTCTTCAAAATATTAGAATTCAACTCCACCACCAGTTTTGCTTCTGGGGGGGGGATGTCCATCTTTCCTTGCCAACTGTTATCTTCCTCAGTATTCATAAACTAAACTATTCAGTAAAAGTTTCCTGAAATTTCAAAAAATTTAAATAACAGAAAATTATTTTTTTAGTAACAAATTTAATAACATACTTTATTTTCTTTGTAGTAAATGCTTGGTGTGCCCATAGGTCTCTTAGTATTGAAACTGGGCTCTGAAACCACTTGTAATGTCCCCAAAAATTGAAAATAAAAAAATTATTAGGCTAGTAAAAACTACCTATGTGAAACATTATTGAACTTGCGGAATATAATGTACGATGGACTTACCATTGTTTGGTCGTAAGTTGTTCTTATGTTCTATCATCTTACTTTTAGTTATGAATATTATTGTATTTTACTTACGATGTCATAATGCTTGTTTGATACATTATTCTTATGTTATACATTATGGTGTATGTGTCATTACTTGATTATATGCTTCGTTCATTTCTGCATAGTCTTACTTGTTATTTATATGGATTCTAACTTAACTTTGTTTCTAGAACTAAAGTGGATGCAGCGGCGGGACTAGTTCTCCCATGACGGTCTGAGAAGCAAAGTGTTCACTTGTCTAGTAGGCTTACTTAGTTCTGTTGAACTAAGGCACCTCTTCTATTTCGTATGCAAATTATACTTAGCAAAGAGAAGTAAAGAGCGCTGAACATTTTGATCATTAACATACCTGTTGTTTGTTATTACGCTTACTTAAAGAGTCATATTGATAGCATGGAAATTAATATCTTCATTAATTATTTAACATAGATAAATTATCTATGTGTTACCTCCTATTTATTTTGTAATTTCGGATTCACTGTTTAACTCTTTAACTCTTAATCTATTCGTAATTTATATTCATTGCATTCAAAGTATTAATATGTACTTTTCTTGCTCTTTGACAGGTTTTAAAATTTGGTTTTAAGGACCAAACCTCGATTGTATACCTAGCGATAATACCATGGAATATTTCATATGCCATGGTTCTAAGTTTCACACTTATAGCAAAATGCAAAGACAAGCTGTAAGGCTTAAGCCTATGGTTATACGATACATATGTTAATTATTCTTTGGGGATTAACTTTGGAATAGCGCATACATTGCATGGACTAGACCTTACACGATAACCTGTAATAAGCATTGGGGTGGCAATTTATATCATATGGTTTTGACTTAAGCGATGGGGTTTAAGGCCCTGCATGGAAATGGAGACCATCATAATGTAACGTTATGTAAACTATTGAGATGTGGGTTTTGGTTTGATATTTTCCACTAGGCTGGTGCCATTAATTCTTCTCGAGGTTTGGGGAATCCCAAGCTTAGGGCTTAGCTCCACGAGTGACTTGGTCATTTTGCTTGTTTCGTTGATGGTTTTGGACTTGGCTCTATGCAGAGGATGGAGGCAACACCCTGGTTAACGAAGGTAATCTTCATTGTTTTCATGGCAGTATTTGATGTTTATTTTCATGGCTTAACAGTTGCATGCTTCTTACCATTCGTCATTTTGTTGGTGGTTGTAGGTGACAGGGTAGCATAGAGCTTCATGGCTCAAGTTTTTGAAACGGGTTCATGGGTGAGGCTATAGGTGCACGGTAATCCTATTAAACACCCTGTGATGGTCACCTCTTGGCATTGTGGTTAGGACTACGTTATCACGTTGCTTAATGGGGTTTTACTATGGGATTCCAATTTGCCTTCGGGCTTGTGTATAAGTTTTGGGTTTGTAAAATAATAAGGGTGTTTTTATCAAAGATTGGGGAACCTCGAGACTTTTAGCTGACCTTGCATTTGGTTTATGTAATTCGTAATTGATTTGGGGCTTTAATCCATGGACTACACCATTGATTGCAATGGTGCCATAGCCCTTGGCACGACTGCGTAAATTGTATTAAGGTGATAAACCACCGAGTTTTGATTATATACTGTGTTTACTTTTTTTTCCATGGTTATTAACAGTACTGTGTGTATGAGTCCATACTGCATTTTTATTAATGTGTTGTGCTTATTTAAACCTTGGGTTTGCATATGGCGTTCAGCCTTCATGATGAGTCAGTGTATTGTTACTTCCATTATTGTTAATATTTAAAACAATGGAAATGATAGTGACAGTGAATGGCTTGGGTCCATGTTGTGAATGGAATGAGCACCCTTCCATGGCAGCTACGACAGCGTAGAAGCTTTAGGATCCACGATTTGGTTTTTAAATATGTAATGTTGGATTTATAAATACATCGTGGGTGTAAACCCTTGCGTTGGTACGATTGCTGTAGATTTCGTTATTTTTTGTTTATTATTAAGTGATGTGGAAATGTAATAGTTCGTGGGTGTAAACCCCGAATTGATATTGTGTTGTAGATTTGACTTGTTGGTAGGGTATTATATTACGGGACTGTGTATTTTATATTAAGTGGTCAAGGTCATGACTACAGGGTAGGGTGCAGAGACGAGAGTCTCACGACGTTGTCGTAACGTAGTGATGCTATTATTGTAGCCTGCATACACTATGTGTATAGCGTGGCTTTGATTAATGTGCAATGACTTCACAGGATTGAAATCCTGTTCATGGCTGATGTAATGAGTTTTATTTTTACTTTCCGTAGGTTTTAATATAAGGGCATCGTGGTTATGCAAGTGAATAGCATGATAGTCTACAGGATTCGTTCCTGCAACCTTCAATATAAACACAGAGTTCTTTATTTAATTATTATGATATTATTGTAGTTATTTCTTATACTATGGTTGTGAGTTGATTATAGATGGGGCTATTCGATTTTTATGGCATATGATTATGATGTTTGTTTATTAAAATATTAGGAATGTGGATTTTAAATAGTGAAAAGAGATTTGATCTTAGACCAAAGAATGGTCACGATACTTACTCTGTTCGTTTTTTATGAAGATGTTATTTTTAATGGGATGATTTAATAGTTAGCTTGTATTTAAATATACATACCTTGAAACCTCTTGCTGGTTTTTATCTTGGATTTTAATATGAAATGGTTATAAATTGTTCATTAGATATAAAAATTGTATTTTTATTTTATATATGTTAATATATATATTAGTTTAGCTTTAGATAGTAGATTAGGTTCATTAGATTGTAAACTTATACTTATGTATATAAAATTCTTACTTATACTCTAGTCTATTTAAATCTAGAACAAGCCTCTGCTGACAAATGGAATATGTCAGTAGAGTATAAAGGCCAAAAGGGCAGATAAGTAATAGATCTGAAATAAAACCTATTTTATACTTAACCCAATTTCAACAATAAAAACAATACAAAAATTAAAACTAGGGTGCAGAACCCTTGATAAATATTTATAAATGAATTAAACTTGTAGAAGCAAACTGATGAATAAACCCTCGATAAGTCTAGTATAGATATTTACTTACACCCTAGGGTTATAATTTAAAAATGCAAACCCTAGAAAATTTTAAATAGAGAAACAAATACATAGGGTTAGGAAATGCAATGTAATCATTTGCCTACCATTGCCAACATTTATTATAGAAAAATAGAATAGGCAGTCTAGGGCTTCATACATGTAACTTGAAGCTCATTTAATGGTTGAACCTGCACAATCAAATAACCAACATTAACAATTCAAAGGTAGATCTAACCTCTATTTATGATGACCAAAGCACTTGGGAACTACCACGTTCCACCCAACCATGACCTGGAGTCATTCCTGGTTTAACTCTAGATCCCCTCAAGATGGACTCCAACATGCAAGTACCTTAGAGCTCCTAAGGTAGGGTTTCATATCTTGTATATCATGTCTGGATTGGTTCTCCTTTTTCCTTCAAGGAAAATGTTCTCCAAGAATTTACTTGAGAGCAAAACTGGCAGAA
This sequence comes from Pseudotsuga menziesii, assembly GCA_001517045.1. Taxonomy (NCBI): domain Eukaryota; kingdom Viridiplantae; phylum Streptophyta; class Pinopsida; order Pinales; family Pinaceae; genus Pseudotsuga; species Pseudotsuga menziesii. Next base: position 77,049 of record LPNX010242046.1, on the reverse strand, counting down.
AATGACTCCTCCTAATGATAGATCAAAACCCTAAGCCTTTCCTTGGCTTGAGACTTTATAAATAGACTTTTTCAGTCAAAGGGGCAGTTAAATCAAGAAACCTTGGTTTCTTGATTTAACCCTTTTCAATTAATTTGGGTAATTTTTTAATACTTTAACTTAGGAACTTTCAACTAGTTCCTAATTTAGACTTTTGTATGTATTGGACTATTTATTATCTTTAAATAATAAATCATAATGGATGGAGCTTTTCTTTCTTTCTTTCATCATTAATATTATTACTATATTTATTCTTATACATATCATGTATAAAATACATAATAATATAAAATTTGTTAACATTTGTCTTTGGGGATCATATACCATGATCCCTAGACTTAATGACACTTCTTCATTAAGGTCAAATAGGTAGATGATTAGGTCTACTAGGCTATGCAACTCTAAACATCCTTGCACGTTGGATTTCCCTCGTATAACGTGGTAGTTCTTCAGTACTGGATGAGAATACAAAAATTTGAAATTTCATTTAATCACTTATAAATAAGTGTGATGAGATCAATATTTTTCTCGAGTCATTTTCACTCGAAAGTTATTAAATTCTTTTCAGTAACCCCTAGCGCTTACCAAATCCCATACTCAACGCTTTAATAGGGAGTTACAAACTTAGTGCAATTCCAGAGCTCTTCGCTCAACACTAATGCTAGGATGTACTTATACGATACACCTAGGGATACAATGGCCAAGGATCCGATGCTCAAGAGCTTATGCTCAACATCAGCATGGAAGGCTCTAGGCCTTATGTCCAACACTTCCAAATCTTATATTTTCATGTGTTCTAGAGCTTCTTGCTCAACAAAAAACATTAATCACCCATGTGCTCTAGAGCTCCTCGCTCATCACAAACATCTACACATGAATCACACTCATCGACATATACAAAATACATCAGTCACATGAAGATAAATATTAGAAAATAATTTGACAACCCATTGAGTTCATAAAAAAAAGTCCATATATATACATAACAATAAAAAATATTGCAATGTGATCATCATGAAACCAATGGCCACCTCCAACATCACCTAAGTTCATATAACATACCATCATCATCATCATCATGACCACATAATAAACATAAACATCATCTAACATAACAATCAGATATGTCTAAAAAACAACATCTATTGTCATACACATCTATTATCACCTATCAAACATAAGCACCATATTACAAACACATAAAAAAATAGATAGCATAATCTAATATACACATGAAACATCACCTAGCATACACATGTAAACATTATCTACCATAATCTAACATATACATTTAGCATATTTAAACATCATCTAACACACAAATCTAATAATAACATCTAACAAAACACAAGTTGTATTATCTAACATAACCATCATGCACACATGTGATATACACATTTATCAAGCACGCCTAGCAAACATA
>LPNX010242046.1:62514-75169 GCA_001517045.1 Pseudotsuga menziesii | reverse complement strand
TCATGATGCATGCCAAAGATACATCTCCATTCCAATAGCTTCTATAAGATATCTCATCCACCTTTAGAACCAAAGGCATCAGTGCCTCTTCCAATGGAGCCAAAGGCATCATCACACCCACTAGCAGAGGCATCAGTACCTCTGTCATAAGAAAAAGTATACTAGAGAGAAACATAGATATCTCCATCAAGACAAATCTCACCTGGTGTAACCATCCTATCTAGAGATGAGGTGAGTGGAGTAGAAGATGGTGGAGTAGCTAGTAGGAGGACTAGATGGATAGGATATGGTGATGGGTCGACTCGGTGTGGAAGAGTAAATACTGCTCAGTTGTGATCATGGTGAGGAGAAGGAGGAGGTGGTGGATCATGAGATGACGATGCTCCTCCATCATGGTGAGGAGGATGTGGTGGTGGACGAGGATGAGGATCGCCATCCTCATCATATGGAATAGACTCATCCTTCAGCCACCAAACGTTTAAAATATGAGATGCGTCAACTACATACTACATCAAAAGTCTCATATCATGTGGAATCATACTCCATACCTCTATGATCGTAGGGTCTTTCATGATATCCAAGGCTCATATCATGTGGAATCATAGTCCATACCTCTATGAGCTTAGGGTCTTGTATGATATCCAAGATCTGCCCTTTCTAGTGGAATTATTCTAGCATAGATCCATCTTAAAACGGATCTACCAAGTGCTGAGAGGGATCAAATCTCTCCCTTTTTAGAATGGAAATGTTCAGGAAGTGTTTAATGCAATGTTTATAGTTTAATTTATCTAATTTGTACAGTTATTCTAAATATTTTAAATCTAATTTAGGCCGACATGTTACTTTTAATAATATATTATTATTTTTTATAAAGGACACATGTCAGCTCTAGAATAAGCACAAAAAAAGTTACACATATGCCCCCTACTCGATTGTAGAATGCATTATGCACCTCTTCGACGCAAAAAAATAAAAATTACAAAAACTTGAAAATAAGGTTGCGCTCTTCATTTATGCCGCAGATAGCAACAACACATATACACTCAAATAAAGGAGATGCGCTCTTCCAAAATGATTGCCAACAACACATATACACTCAAATGAAGGCCACCATTGGCGTTCAGTTCACACATACCAACACGCCACCATTAGCACCTGTCTAAAAAGCCTCCACAATTGGAGTTTGGATGAATACTGCATTTTTTTTATGTTTATGGAAATTGGGTGGATATTTTGGGGCACGCAGTTATCCGAAGGAAAATTGAAATCAATCTGGGAACCTGCATCTCTCTGTTCAATGGTTTGATAAATGGTGAGCTTCACCCTTTCATTTCATTCCATTCCCTCACAAATAATAATATTGTTCAACAATGGATTGGACATGACATACATATATTATGCTTATTGCAAAACCTAGTGGCCTCTTTTTAGGGAATCTGTGTGCAGTACTAACTCAACAATCATGTTTTTGTGTCATTTCATTAAAATTAATTATAAAACTAGAGGTAAAAGGTTTATATATCACAAATATTAAACAACTAAACTAATAATTTTTGTCATTAAAAAAATAATTAAAAAGAAAGTGGCGTGAGAAGAATCGAGGAAGGATCTAGCAGCACTTATTCCTCCCAATGGCATGCTAAACTAGGTTCGATAAAATTGAGATTGAACAACTTAGTACAAGTGGTCATGACAATGCCATTGATTTAGATATTAATATGCTACATAAGTGAACTTAATGTCGTTGTTGATTTGATATAACTATTGGTCTACTGTATGTAGCAGACACATAATGTTGCACATAATGTTGCGAAGGAATTTACTAGCTATCAAAGCTCTAAAAGTTAAAATTAATGTACGTAACACATGGCATCATGGAATTCAAATATTCACAATCTAACAATGAATATTTGGCTCTCAAGGCCTATCATTTTTTTTGTCTGCAATGCCAACTATAAGTCAAGGTTGAATGATAGTTGCCAATGTTAAGTGGAAGGATAATTAGCAAGAAACCATATTAATAAGATTAATATGTTTAGAATAAGTTCAAATAAATTATTAATACTTTATTTTGAGAGTATATTATCTAACTCATTGTTTTTATGATGCTACCATGCCAAATGAAAATCTTATTGGATGGTGTATGGTTTCACTCCAATGAAAGTAGATTTCCGCTAAGTCATGGAGTCATTAGAGTATAACTACACATTCATCTAATTGTTTTTTATTACCATTTTTTAATTACCACGTTAATTTAAATTTAATTTAATAGTTGTATCAAGTTCTTGGAGTTAAAGCAATATTTATTTAATAGTTATCCAATATAACCACGATTAGAATTGAAGTTAAGCTAATAGTTGTAAAATCATTAGTTGTATCTAATAGTTAAGCTAGTAGTCGTATCAGCATGAGTGGGCCTAATGGTTAATAGCATGTGTTTCCTCTTAGGAGGTCACAGGTTCAAATCCAGAGGGGGGTAGTGTACTTACACCTCTATAGACTTTATTATATTGCACTTCAAGTAAAAGTCATGTGGAGTTGAACTTAAGCTAATAGTTGTATCATCAATGGAGTTAAGGTCATAGTTAGCAGTTAAATCACGGTGTAGAGGGGGTCCCTTGTCCCACAAACAAGGGGTCTTACACACCAAATTGGTGTCTCGCTTGGCGGTGACCTTAAAAATAGATTATTATTATTATTATTATTATTATTATATTTCACTTCAAGTAAAAGTCATGATTAGAGTTGAAGTTAAGCTAATAGTTGTATAATCAATGGAGTTAAGGTCACAGTGTTATCTAATAATGGAATAGTTGTATCTAATAATCTAATAATTGAAGTTCAAGTTTAATTTTTATAACTATCACAAAGTGTACTTATTAGATGTTAACTAAGCTTCTTATTTTTTTTAATTATTAATTATGAATTTTGGACTACGCCCGTAGAATCAAACTCGATAGTACACTTGTCTCATTCTTGTCCATAGATGAAAAACATAGATGGTAGTCCATCCCAAAATTCTAAGATATATACTCCTATGTGCGTAACTAGGGAAGATGTGTAACTCCTTCATGACATACATCCTAAGCATGTCCTCAACAATATGGTTTACTCTTTCTATATGCCCGTCTGTCTATGGGTGATACGCAGTGCTAAAGTTCAATTGTGTCTCCAATTCGAAGAATAAAGATCTCCAAAAGTATCTTGTAAACTTAACATCTCAATCCGAGATGATTTCCTTGGGTATCCCATGCAATCTAAATATCTCCTTCAATAATATATCAGCAATGTTCATTGCCTTGTAGGTCAACTTCACAGGAATGAAGTGTGTTGCTTTCGACAACTTGTCGATGACTACAAAAATAGAATCATTTTTATTCTTACTTTTCGGTAAACCGGTGATGAAATCCATACTAATGACCTCCCACTTCCATTCCAAAATGGGTAACGGCTGCAGCAATCCTGAAGGATGCTGATGCTCAACTTTAACTAGTTTAAATTCCTGACATTTCGCGATAAACATCGCAATGTTGGCCTTTAACTTAGACCATAAAAAGTGTCTCTTGATCACGGATATGAAGGAACTTCCTTCCCATGAGATAGTGCCTCCACATATTCAAAGTGTGGATGATGGATGCTAACTCAAGATCATACGTAGGTTAGTTTGCTCATGCTCTTTTAATTTTCATGATTCATAACATATCATGTCATCGTTCTACAGGAGGACTCCTCCCAGTCCTTCCTTGCTTGCATCCGTGTAAAAAATGAAATCCCCATCAGGATCCGCAATTCGTAACACCGGTACAGTCATCAAAAGTTGCTTAAGCTTTTGAAAACTTTCTTCGCACTTGGCATTCCATGAGAACGAACTTACTTTATTCTACAAAACGGTAATGGGGCAAGTGATTCTCGAGAATTTCTCAATGAACTTTCGATAATATCTGGCCAATCCCAAAAAGGACCTAATGTCAGTGACACTAGTAGGGGTAGGCCAATCCTTTATGCCTTTAATATTTTCTAGGTCCATGGCTATCCCTGTCTCAGAGATAATGCGACCTAAGTATTGTATTTATGGTTTGTAAAAACCAAAGTTACTAAACTTAGCGTAAAGCTGGTGTTCTCTCAACACTTGTAGTACTATGTGAAGGTAGTATTCATGTTCTTATTTATTCTTGGAATAAACCAGTATGTCATTTATAAATACCGAGACAAACTTATCCAGATACCTACTGAATATGTTGTTCATCATACACATAAATTTTGCGGGTGCATTCTTCAACCCAAATGCCATCACTACAAACTTGTAGTTCTCATACCTCATACGAAAGGGGGTTTTGTGAATATCCTCATCCCGAATCCATACCTGATGGTACCCAGATCGCAGGTCAATATTTGAAAATATTCTGGCTCCTCCCACCTGATCGAACAAGTCATCAATCCTAGGGAGTGGATAACGGTTCTTGATAGTCATTTTGTTCAACTAACGGTAATCAATGCACATCTGCATCGTACCGTCTTTCTTCTTTACGAAAAGCATCGATGCTCCCCAAGGCGACACACTAGGTCAGATATACCCTTTCTCTATCAACTCCTATAATTGCAGTTTGAGTTCCACCAACTCAAGAGCACTCATGATGTAAGGGGCCTTGGAAGTCAGAATTGATCCTGGGGTCAGTTTGATGGAAAATTCTAGGTCTCGTTTCAGAGGTAATCCTGGGATTTCCTCGGGAAACACCTCCTTGAATTCTTCAAGAACGGGGAAGTCTTCTATGTGTTGTTCTCTTTCAGAATCTATGTCTCGGATGTTTACTACAAACATCTTCTAGCCTTTCCTGACGCATTTCTTTACTTGTAAGGCAGATATTTGCCTTACAAAAGCTTTCTTCGGAATGCCTTAAACCTTTACTTGCTTCCCTTGGGCATCAGTACACAAGATTGACTTATGTAAGAAATTGAGCATGACATGGTGTTGTTCCAACCAGTCCATGTCGATAAGTATATCGTATGATCCTAAAGGTAATATTTTCACATTTACTTTCGTTGGAAAACCATTTAGGTTTACCTCACATTCTTTAACTATTTCCAAAACTTTCAATTTCATACCTATGGCTAATGGCACCAGCCAAGGTTTATCATGCTTTACTTTGCCTAATTTTCATTCATCAACAATTTTAGGTGAAACATAGCTTCGGCAAGCACCGGGATCAATAAGTATTGAAATAGAAGTGTTCAAGATCTTACCTTCTATCTCAACCATTCTAGCTTGATGATCTACATGTCGGCCATCCAATGCTGCATAAATCTGCGGTGTTTCAGCTATGTCCTCAACAATTGGTTCTTCTTGTAAGTTGTGCAAGACCCCACTAGTCTTGTTCTTCCAATCTTGAGCATAATGAGGCATGTTGCATTTCTAGCACTTGATCTGTAGCGGGGTAGCATTGGCTCCACTTGCTTCTATATTGTTAACATTAGGAGCTGGTATATAAGGTTTCGTACTAGATTTATTGAAGTTATTGTATGCTGGAAAGTTGTTATTCTGCTTTCTGTATGGTTGTGGGTTAAACCCAGGTTTGCGGTTATCAAAAAAGTTCCTAGACTTGTATATGTTTCAGTTCATGTTCGATTGCCTTAGATTTCCATGCTCATAACAGAGCCTAACTTTGTGCAGTATGGTATCCAAATTTTTTGGCATGTCAAACTCAATCCTTTCCCGAAAATTGGGAGGAAGACATCCTAAAAACTGTTGGATCTTTACCTTTTCATCCTTAATGTATGGTACATAATACAAGAGATCTAAAAATTTGTTAATCAAAGTGTCCATAGTCATGGATACCATACGTAGCTCGTGAAACTCTTTCACTTTTCTGTCGAAGAACCTTTTCGACATACATTTCTCTTGGAAGAGTTTTCAAAATTTATCCCAGCATATTTCTCTTAGCTCATCTTTCTTGGTGTGTTTTAAATCTCTCCACCATCGTTTTGCCTTGCCATTCAAGTTATAGATGGAAAGCCGAACCTTCATCTCACTTGAGTAGTTATGAACCTGGAAATATTTTCTCATGCCTAGCAGCCACTCCTCAGCCTTCTCCTCAGTGTTTACTTCACCTTAATAGGTCAGGGCTCTTATTTTTGTAAACTGCCCCTAAAGACTGTCAATGTTTCTTTTTTTCTTTCTTCGAGGAGAAAGAGAGTTGTCATTGGAAGGACTGTGATGATCTCCTTTCGGTGCTTCAGGGGTATGTTCCTCTTTTTCTTCTTCTCTTGGGTTGCTGGCCCGTTTATGGTAAGGTTCTCTTTTGGAGTTGTTTTTGGACTGAGTAGGTTTACCCTGCAGGCTTCCTCCCATAATATTTCTCAGTAACACTTCATTTATAACTTCCTATTCTTTCCTTTAATTCAGACTATCTTCTCTGAGACTTCACAATTCTGCTTGAAAACTGTGTATAGTCTTCAAAATATCAAAATTCAACTCCATCACCAGTTCTGCTTATGGGGTGGGCATGTTCATCTTTCCTTGCCGGATGTTATCTTCCTCAATATTCATAAATTGAACTATTCGGTAAAAGTTTCATGAAATTTCAAAAAATTTAAATAACAGAAAATTTTTCTATTAGTAACAAATTTAATAACATACTTTATTTTCTTTGCATTAAATGCTTGGTGCGCCCATAGGTCTCTTAGTATTGAAACTGGGCTCTGATACCACTTGTAATGTCCCCAAACATTGAAAATAAAAAAAATTATTAGGCTAGTAAAAACTACCTATGCGGAACATTATTGAACTTGTGGAATATAATGTATGATGGACTTACCACTGTTTGGTCGTAAGTTGTTCTTACGTTCTATCATCTTACCTTCAGTTATGAATATTATTGTATTTTACTTATGATGTCATAATGCTTATTTGCTACATTATTCTTATGTTATACATTATGGTATATGTGTTGTTACTCGATTATATGCTTCGTTCATTTCTGCATAGTCTTACTTGTTATTTATATGGATTCTAACTTAACTTTGTTTCTAGAACGAAAGTGGGTGGAGTGGCGGGACTAGTTCTCCCATGACGGTCTGAGAGGCAAAGTGTTCACTTGTCTAGTAGGCTTACTTAGTTCTATTGAAGTAAGGCACCTCTTTTGTTTTGTATGCAAATTATACTTAGCAACGAGAAGTAAAGAGCATTGAACATTTTGATCATTAACATACCTACTGTTTGATATTACACTTACTTACAGACTCATATTGATAACACAGTAATTACTATCTTCATTAATTATTTAGCAAAGATAAATTATTTGTGTTACCTGCTATTTATTTTGGAATTTCGGATTCACTTTTTAACTCTTTAACTCTTAAAATATTCGTAATTTATATTCATTGCATTCAAAGTATTAATATGTATTTTTATTGCTCTTTGACAGGTTTTAAACTTTGGCTTTAAGGACCAAACCTCGATTGTATACCTAGCGATAATACCATGGCATATTTCATATGCCATGGTTCTAAGCTTCATACTTAGGAAAAAATGCAAAGACAAGGTGTAAGGCTTAATCCTCTGGTTATACGATACATATGTTAATTATTCTTTGGGGATTAACTTTGGAATAGCGCATACATTGCATGGACTATACCTTACACGATAACTTGTAATAAGCATTGGGGTGGCAATTTATATCATATGGTTTTGACTTAACCGATGGGGTTTAAGGCCCTGGATGGAAATGGAGACCATGATAATGTAACCTTATGTAAACTATTGAGATGTGGGTTTTGGTTTGATAGGTAGAGTTTCATATCTTGTATATCATGTCTGGATCGATTCTCCTTTTTCCTTCAAGGAAAATGTTCTCCAAGAATTTACTTGAGATCAAAACAGGCAGAAAATGACTCCTCCTAATGATAGATCAGAACCCTAAGCCTTTCCTTGGCTTGAGACTTTATAAACAGATTTTTAAGTCAAAGGGACAATTAAATCAAGAAACCTTTGTTTCTTGATTTAACCCTTTTCAATTAATTTGGGTAATTTTTTAATACTTTAACTTAGGAACTTTCAACTAGTTCCTAATTTATACTTTTGTATGTATTGGACTATTTATTATCTTTAAATAATAAATAATAATGGATGGATCTTTTCTTTCTTTCTTTCAGCATTAATACTATTACTATATTTATTCTTATACATACCATGTATAAAATACATAATAATATAAAATTTGTTAACATTTGTCTTTGGGCATCATATACCATGATCCCTAGACTTAATGACACTTCTTCATTAAAGTCAAATAGGTAGATGATTAGGTCTACTAGGCTAGGAAACTCTAAACATCCTTGCATGTTGGATTTCCCTCGTATAACATGGTAGTTCTTCAGTACTGGATGAGAATACAAAAATTTGAAATTTTATTTAATCACTTATAAATAAGTCTGATGAGATCAATATTTTTCTCGAGTCGTTTTCACTTGGAAGTTATTAAATTCTTTTCAATAACCCCTAGCGCTTACAAGAGCCCATACTCAATGTTTTAACAGGGAGTTACAAACTTAGTGCAATTCCAGAGCTCTTCGCTCAACACTAATTCTAGGATGTACTTGTACGATACACCTAGGGATACAATGGTCAAGGATTTGATGCTCCAGATCTTATGCTCAACATCAACATGGAAGGCTCCCAGGCTTATGTCCAACACTTCCAAATCTTATCTTTTCATGTGTTCTAGAGCTTCTTACTCAACACAAACGTAAGTACGCATGTGCTCGAGAGCTCGTCGCTCAACATAAAACATTAATTACCCATGTGCTCTAGATATCCTCGCTCATCACAAACATCTCATCAATCATGTGCTTCAGGGTCCACTCCCAACACAAACAAGCATATATATATCATCAACAATTAGCTTACACCCAATATATAAAACAAATCATCATGTTCATAATCAATGGGGTCTTCAAGCCGATATATGAAAATAAAATATCAAGACAACATAATAATCAATAGCCTCATGCCTATAAGTGTTAGGTCCAAAATTCTAGATATTATGAATAAATAAATAAAATTGCATCACACACATGAATCACACTCATCGACATATACAAAATACATCAAACACATGAAGATAAATATTAGAAAATAATTTGACAACCCATTGAGTTCATAAAAAAAAGTTCATATATATACATAACAATAAAAAATATTGCAATGTGATCATCATGAAACCAATGGCCACCTCCAACATCACCTAAGTTCATATAGCATACCATCATCATCATCATCATGACCACATAATAAAAATAAACATCATCTAACATAACAACCAGACACATCTAAAAAACATCATCTATTGTCATACACATCTATTATCACCTATCAAACATAAGCATCATATTACAAACACATAAAAAAATAGCTAACATAATCTAATATACACATGAAACATCACCTAACATACACATGTAAACATTATCTACCATAATCTAACATATACATTTAGCATATTTAAACATCATCTAACACACAAATCTAATAAGAACATCTAACAAAACACAAGTTGTATTATCTAACATAACTATCATGCACACATCTCACATACACATTTATCAAGCATGCCTAGCAAACATATATAATTTGACCTAACATACACATCACCACCAATATATAAATAAACATCAACATGAACATTGTCATCAACATGAAAAATACAGTATATATATATATATATATATATATATATCAAACTCATGATGCATGCCAAAGATACATCTCCATTCCAATAGCTTCTATAAGATATCTCATCCACCTTTAGAACCAGAGGATCAGTGCCTCTTCCAACAGAGCCAAAGGCATCATCACACCCACCAGCAGAGGCATCAGTACCTCTGTCATAAGAAAAAGTAGACTAGAGAGCAACATAGATATCTCCATCAAGACAAATCTCATGTGTTGTAACCATCCTAACTAGGGATGAGGTGAGTGGAGTAGGAGATGGTGGAGTGGCTATTAGGAGGACTAGATGGATAGGATATGGTGGTGGGTCGACTCAGTGTGGAAGAGTAAATAGTGCTCAGTTGTGATCATGGTGAGGAGAAGAAGGAGGTGGTGGATCATGATATGACGATGCTCCTCCATCATGGTGAGGAGGATGTGGTGGTGGTGGACGAGGATGAGGACCGCCATCCTCATCAGATGGCATAGACTCATCCTTTGGCCACCAAACGTTGAAAATATGAGAAGTGTCAACTACATACTACATCAAAAGTCTCATATCATGTGGAATCATACTCCATACCTCTATGAGCGCAGGGTCTTGCATGATATCCAAGGCTCATATCATGTGAAATCATAGTCCATACCTCTATGAGCTTAGGGTCTTGCATGATATCCAAGATCTTCCCTTTCTAGTGGAATTATTCCAACATAGATCCATCTTAAAAAGGATCTACGAAGTGCTGAGAGGGATCAAATCTCTCCCTTTTTAGAATGGAAATGTTGAGGAAGTGTTTAATGCAATGTTTATAGTTTTAATTTATCTAATTTGTGCAGTTATTCTAAATATTTTAAATCTAATTTAGGCCTACATGTTACTTTTAATAATATATTATTATTTTTTATAAAGGACACATGTCAGCTTTAGAATAAGCACGAAAAAAGTTACACATATGCCCCCTACTAAAAACTAAAAATTACAAAAACTTGAAAATAGGGTTGCGCTCTTCACACAGGGGCTTCATTTATTGACCAATATCCTATCATGTTAGTTCATATTGGGGGTTTTAAAATTATCAAAAATTGAACCAATATATTGCAGGTATTAGGGGGGATGAGGGGCTTAAGGTGGGGGTGGGTAGGGTGGTTTATAAGGATTGAGGTATAAAAAGGGGTGGGGAGGAGGTTTTAAGTATTGGGAGGGGGTTTTAACAAAAATAATTTGGGGAAATATCTCTGAAAAATTAAGGGTATTCTTTAATATCCCACGATCGCATGTGCTATGTGAGAGGTTCACTAAGTGAAGTCCCCGTGACTCTTCATTTATGCCCTAGATAGCAACAACACATATACGCTCAAATAAAGGAGATGCGCTCTTCCAAAAGGATTTCCAGCAGCTAAAGGCCACCATTGGCATTCAGTTCACACATACCAACACGCCACCATTAGCACCTGTCTAAAAAGCCTCGACAATTGGAGTTTGGATGAATACTGCATATTTTTATGTTTATGGAAATTGGGTGGATATTTTGGGGCACGCAGTTGTCCGAAGGAAAATTGAAATCGATCTGAGAACCCGACTTACTCCATTCGATGGTTTGAGAAACGGTGAGCTTCACCCTTTCATTCCATTCCCTCACAAATAATAATATTGTTCAACAATGGATTGGACATGACATACATATATTATGCTTATTGCAAACCTAGTGGCCTCTTTTTAGGGCATCTGTGTGCAATCCTAACTCAACAATCATGTTTTTTTTGTGTCATTTCATTAAAATTAATTATAAAACTAGAGGCAAAAGGTTTATATATCACAAATATTAAACAACTAAACTAATAAATTTTGTCATTAAGAAAATAATTAAAATAAAAGTGGCGAGAGAAGAATCGAGGAAGGATCTAGGAGCACTTATTCCTCCCAATGGCATGCTAAACTAGGTTCGATAAAATTGATATTGAACAACTTAGTACAAGTGGTCATGACAATGCCATTGATTTAGATATCAATATGCTACATAAGTGAACTTAATGTCGTTGTTGATTTGATATAACTATTGATCTACTGTATGTAGCAGACATATAACGTTGCGAAGGAATTTGCTAGCTGTCAAAGCTCTAAAAGTTAAAATTAATGTACACAACACACAGCATCATGGAATTCAAATATTCACAATCTAACAATGAAGATTTGGCTCTCGAGGCCTGTCATTTTTTTGGTCTGCAATGCCAACTATAAGTCAAGGTTGAATGATAGTTGCCAATGTTAAGTGGAAGGATAATTAGTAAGAAACCATATTAATAAGATTAATATGTTTAGAATAAGTTCAAATAAATTATTAATAATTTATTTTGAGAGTATATTATCTAACTTATTGTTCTTATGATGCTACCATGCCAAATAAAAAGCTTATTGGATGGAGTATGGTTTCACTCCAATGAAGGTAGATTTCCGCTAAGACATGGAGTCATTAGAGTATACTACACATTCATCTAATTGTTTTTTATTACCACTTTTTAATTACCACGTTAATTTAAATTTAATTTAATAGTTGTATCAAGTTATTGGAGTTAAAGCAATATTTATTTAATAGTTATCCAATATAACCACAATTAGAGTTGAAGTTAAGCTAATAGTTGTAGAATCATTAGTTGTATCTAATAGTAAAGCTAATAGTTGTATTATTATTATTATTATAACTATCACAAAATGTACTTATTAGATGTTAACTAAGCTATTTTTTTATTTTTTTGAAATTATTAATTATGAATTTTGGAAGACGCCCATAGAATCAACCTCGATAGTACACTTGTCTCATTCTTGTCCATACATGGAAAAACATAGATGGTAGTCCACCCCAAAATCCTAAGATATATATGCCTATCTACTTAACTAGGGAAGAATGTAAGAATATGTAACTCCTTCAGTGATCATCCTAGAGTTACAAGTGT
>LPNX010242046.1:51884-62351 GCA_001517045.1 Pseudotsuga menziesii | reverse complement strand
TTTTTAAATTTTTGATAATTTTCAAAATCAAATTGAAATACATTTTTCTTGAATAAATTTATCATTAATTAATTTTTAAATGAATTTTCTTTATATAAGATGTTATTATATATTAGTCTTTAGATTCAAATTTGAAATAGAATATTACTTCCAAGGCACTCTAGAGCGCATAATGAAGAGATATGGTCAATATAACATGGAAATATATATTCAATTTCATTATTATCTAAAATACTTCTCAAAGAACTAATTATTTTTTTTAATTTGTTTAATTGTAAAAAGTGTAACATGCCAATTTGCCATGCCAATTTTCCATACGATCATATGCCAACTTCTTGTGCATTTATTTTATTAAATTCGATTCTAAATCTTTAGAATAGGATGACCTAAATTTACAAAACTCACACACTCTACACTTCAACTTATTAGTAAACGATGATATGATTCGAGGCTTATACTAGGTGGGCGATGGAGATTTATAAATACATCATATTATCGATCTACTGGTTCAAGGTCAAACGCTAAATTACAAAACATTTTATGATTTTGTCGCCCTGCTAAAATATTCTAAGCTGCTTGCATTTGAAGTGGGAGGAGATTCTTATTATGTTTGAAAGAAATAAGATAGGTTATTCTGAATTTGTGAAGTAGCTTGCATAAAAGTGGTTAATGATAATTGGTATGTAAACCTAAATCGGCTACCTATCCCTCCTGTGATCCAATAGAATGGAAATTAAGCCATAAATTTACGCTGGAAATACTTATTCTTCCAATATTAATATATATATAATTTACAGGTAGCCAGCATGAAACACCATATTCTTATGTATTTGCGTTCAAATGCAGCCTATCATATACGTCATATGATTCTAGTACATTTAACGTGAAGTAAAAAGAAGGAAGATTAACAGCAAATAGATTATTTCTTTCCGCAAATGCAATTGCTTCCACAGGAGCGGACGAAAGCATAACATCACACGCAGCTGAGTGCATTTGTATGAGAAATCGTGTTTGTTAACCCATTAGTATTTAGTTACATTTCAGTGAGCTCTAAGGCTTAATGTAAAATACATATCAATCTATCTCTTAATTTCTTTTAAAAAAAATCAAAAATGAAAAACCTAATTACATCTATATTACATCTATATCTAGACTCTTAGATGCCAAATGCACTTGGACTAAGCTTTAAGTGATTAAAGTTGAAGTTAAGCTAATAGTTGTATAATCATTGGAGTTAAGCTAATAGTTGTATCTAATAGTTAAGCTAATAGTTATGCAATATAATTGTGATTAGAGTTCAAGTTAAGCTAATAGTTCTAGAATAATTGGAGTTAAGCTAATAGTTGTATCTAATAATACATGGAGTTAAGCTCCTAATTGTATCTAATAATAAAATAGTTGAAAATTAATTTTTACAACTATTAATAACATGTTAATTAAGTTATTTTTATTATTTTCAATTTTATTAATTATTAATTTTGGACTACATCCATAAAATCAATCTAAACAGTTTTTTTTTTTTTTTAAATCTAGAACCTCCAAGAGAATAAGCTGACCCCCACAACGCATCTCATCTCAGGCTGCAACGAGGTTTGAACCCTTAACTTGCTTAACAACCCGTACACCTTAACAAGTGCACGGTTGCCAATTAGTCTACACCTCGAGGTATCACACTTGTCTCATTACAAAGCCTACACTTGTCTCATTCTAGATAAATAGTAGTCCGCGCCAAATTTCTAATATATATGCATTTATTGAGATATATCGGATGGACATAAATATCCCAGTCTCTTTTTTTTTTCTTCCAAGTTATTTGGGTGGAACCGTGGAACATTCAAAGTGCCATGAACATGGGATCGGACTCTTTGGAATATCCATTTCTTGTTGAGACTAAGAGAAATGGTAGCGAAAATTGGCCATTGGTTTTCTCAAACCAATGGATGCAGGGAGACAATTTTAAATGTTTTTGTTGGCTCAGATATAGCCCTTATGCTAGCGTTGGATCTATAGCATCTTCTGGATAATATATTGCTTCAACTAAACAAGAACAATGGACATAAACTTGTTTCTTATGCACATATTTCGCTGGAAGTCACTCGATTTAGAAGTTTGAACTGAAGAATTTGCACCAAACCAGATTTCCAGAGAAGTGGAAAAGGATACCATGAGAAAGTTCGATCACTGGCCGTGGGTTCAGTTCCCAACAGTAAGAAAAAACCCAACTACCTGTCATTTGTGGAGCTTGAATCAACTAACTGTCGAACTGGAGCCGTGCAGAAGATTGAGTTGCTACCAGAACATCCACTTAGCCCCCTTGTTCACTTTGTTTTTTTAGAGAGCTACAGGAACCATGGCGAAGGTAGCTGCCAAAAAAGCCTCTGGTAGCACCAAGAAAGAAGCTTTACCCTATGCAACGTGATGCTGAACTATGGCATTGCAAATATTAAAGTATACGGACGGATTAAATCATATACTCGTGGGCATCTACAACCAAACTCCCGTGACATCTGTGAGGTGTACCAGACATCTATGAGATCTATGAGGTGCACCCGACATCTACTTCATGAAGAATACCAAGATTGCTCAGCTATGAAGCAAGGATCATATCTATGACTCGGATCCAAAATTTACTGTTGAAAAAATAATGTTAAGACTCGCCTTAACATTAATTCATATATATTATCATCATTTGAATCAAAATATTAGGTTAAATTTACCGCGAATTGCCTTTGTCTACCCCTTTCCTTGATATGAGGCCAAATAATGCATCATGCTCAAAATAAATTTTAAAGTCAGAACTGGGCTTCTTTGATTGGTCAAAATAAAATTTAAACCTCAAACTAAGTTTAAACCTTTAGCTAAATGTGAAATAAGAGCTTTGATTTGAGTGCAAACTAAGTTTAAACCTTTAGCTAAATGTGAAATAAGAGCTTTGATTTGAGTGCAAAGTAATTGAAAAGGTGAAAAGACCTTTCATAGACTCCCTGCCAGCCTAAGGAGAGGGACTAATAACACTCAGGTTTATATACACTTACAACAACTTCTGCAAATGGAAGTTGGGCAATGCTAGTAAGTGGGACATTTTAAGAAAATCTGAGGTAGAGAGGTTGAAATGGAAGAGTGAGTAAGCAAAGAGAGTATTGGAAGGGTTTTAAGACAAGCTTCCAACTGTGCAGAGGAAATTGTAACACTGAAGGAATTTTTCCTTTTTAACAAAGTTTTCATTTACTATAACTAGACTGTAGTTACTACGGATCTATATAACCAAAAGAAGCAGAGTTAAATGCAATTGCACGACCCCGGTAATGTTCCACATTCAACGAGAGATAATCATGTTAGAAGGTATATATATATATATATATATATATATATATATATATAAAACGAGAAATAAACCAACATTTTATTTTACCTCGTTTTTCATGATGATGCATAAAATAATTTATTTTACTTCGTTTTTCAATTTAATCAATTTATAATTGCATTTAAACAACTCGAAAATTACCTATTCAATTGCTAGAATTCTAGAGGTTGAGGACGAAGTTGAAGTTGATGTTTCTCTTGAATCCACCCACATGATGATATTTAAGATTGTCAATATGGAATGGTCCAGAGGTTTCCTTCCTACCATACCTTAGAGTACTCTTCTTCCTCTGGGACCCCGAGCTATGACGGGGCTGACGATACTGTGACGATACCAGTGTCTCTAATGAGGGGACTCCCAACCCCACTTGTATCATAGTGAACCACACCCTCCAACACTCACCTTCACAAGAGCCACAACCCAAACTACCATCCAAAAACTCTCTGTTATCCGCCTAAATGGCACCTCTCCATCCGAGTGCCGACATTCCTCATGTTGGTACACAAAAGGACAGCTATGGATTGAGGTTTGCCCAGGGTACTATAGAGTGGCTTATTTTATAATACATTCTTCCTTTATCCAGCTAGTTACTTTGCCATTTTTTACTATGTTAAGTTGTATTCGCGACTCTCCCTTTATACAACTCGCGAGTCATTCACGAGTCCCGGTTGATGCAAGTCGCGAATATAGGTATTCGCGGGTTGCCCTTATGCTAAGTTGCGAATCATTCGCGGGTTGCTCTTATGCTAAGTTGCGAATCATTCCCTTAACAGTTAAAAATAATAACACACGATAGCTTGAGATTAGTTAAGCCTTTTTTCTTAATCACCTTAACTGTCTCAACCTCCTCAACTTGCGAAACTACCTTATTTCACCCATATAAATACAGGCCTTGGGGAGGGTGTTTGATATACAGACTTGGAGAGCAAAGTTATGCTAGTGGATTGTATACAGAAGTCTTTGGAGCAGTTGAACTCAGAATCCTTTGGTTGCAGAGGAGTTCTTGTCTCAGACGTTTGGTTGTAACCTTAAACTATTTCCATTATTGATAATAAAGAGATTACTTCTTCCATATGTGTTTCATGTGTATTGGTCTAATAAATGCTTATGTTTATGCATCTTATATGTGATTTATTTAACCTGCTTATATGTACATGAATCATCTTGTATCTGGAAGAGTGTTTCTCGACAGGTGAAAGAGGAGCAATCCTGAAGACTTTGGAAGTGGAGCAGAGAATAAGAGGATAGCAAGGATCGACCTTCGTTAATTGAGTAAGTCCTTTTAATCCTCTTATTTCCTATTCTGTACTTTAGAAGTCAATTGTCTGCAAATATTTGAGTATGTTGGTAACCCCAGACCTATGGTTATTTGGTGTATATTCCTTTACAACACTCTCTCGAAAGGAAAAAAATGTGAGCCTCAAACTCATTTTCCTTATTAATAATTATTGGCCTACTTTTCATGCTTGCTTTCTTTCTTTCTTTTTTCTTTGCTTTGTGTTTTATTTATTTAATTATTTTTAAGATTTAGTTTCTTTTTGTAATTTTGTTGCTTTGTTTTTAAATCTCATCCAATTTGGTTGTTTTTCTAATTTTTATTTTGTTATTATTATTATTATTATAAGATTTATTATATTGTAGCTATTATTATTGTGAGTTTCATTATTATTACACAGTTAATTAATGCATTAAACTAAGTGATTAATTCATTTTTATTTAATAGTTTTCCAAGCTATACTTTATTAATTATTTTTCCCCTGCCCAATTATTATTAATTAGTGGTCGTATTTTCATCGTGATCAGGGATATCAAGGCCCCATGCTTCTCGCATTCCCTTTAGATATTGTCTTAGGTGGGGATATGGTACAATGGTTGAGACATCGTTAACTCAACCCACCTACCATGTTGAGGGACTAGTGGTTCCTAGGGAATAAGATCGAATCCTTATTGTGTGCCCCCAACAATATACCTCATGAGTGACCACACTACGCCTACCCTCATGGAAACATGCACCCGATGAATCAAATCCTCTATCGCCCTAATAGAATTCATCGTCTTAACATTGGCTAGAATTAGCTTGTATCATTTTCAACCCCTCCCTCTTATGTGGATTGATTGGAAATCGTATCCAACACCTGCATGTAAATACCACACACATCAAATTTTATAAAATAAGATTTCAAAAAAATATAATCATAGCTTGACATCACTTGTCAATGTAACGGACTCATCCAAATTCCATGCACATCACATGCATCAAATCTTTCTTCAATATTTCCACATAATCACACATATATACCAGGTTGTCAATACATGTTACTGATTTGCGACTCATTCCAAGTCCATGGAATATCGATGTGTATTTGCATTACATGTACCTTATCTACCTGACACACTCAACAACTCATCAGAGTATATGATATAGATATATATTTAATCATACTCATTAATCAACATTTTCACATTGCACATTCATTCGATTATATCGAATCATGATAAATTCATATAACATTTTAACGATCTCAAAACCATAATAAAGACATATAACATTTGATTAACCTCAAATCATATCATGATTATGTGAGTTGTATATCTACATCAACATCATAGCATAATCATTAGTAAAATCATAACATGATCATCATCATAACACAATCATACAGAATCATCATCAGTAGCACATAGATAGCAACATGTACTGGTCTCACACATATAATTAGATCATTTGAAACCAAATATCCTCAAAATAAAGCATCGCATAGTCTCAATCCAAGCAACACATAATCAGGTCATTCTCAACCAAATACCCTCAAAAAATAATTCATAATCGTATCTATGGTCTATAAAAAAGTCTATATAGTCTTTCACAAAAATGGGGCACTATATACACACCCACTTTAGGAAACTTCATTATGAAGTTAATTTTTATCTTACATTCAATGTCAATTTCACTTTCTTTTCAATCGAAATCCTCTAAAAAAATAAACAAAAAATATCTAAAGCAAAAGAGAAGTTGGCCCTCCCATCAAACACTACACTCCACTGATCCATAGAAAAGCAAAACCACCATAAAAAAAATGGTGGACCACCTAATGAATCTAGGTGTCTGCGCTAAAAAATATACATATTATAAAAGAGGGAATCTAATGTGTTTCCCATCACAAGTGAGGTGCGTAATGCATGTAACCAATAGTGAGAGGCACCTAAACTCCTCTCCATGAAAGAACCAATCTGGAATTGTCTACCACGACTTGAAAATCAGCAAGATCGAGGATGTGGGCACCGATATAATGTTGAGAGTAAGCGAGTTGAATCTCTACTAAAACACTTATTGGGACATCAAGAAATTGGGGAAAATCCTCCCCTCTCCTAGAAATCTCAGTGATTAAATATATATATCCTCCTCAATGGGTTGGAACTACTAACTGAAACCAATGAGAAATTCATGTCTTCCATGGTCCCAATGATGGATCAATTTTTCCAATAAAGCATAGTTGAGGAATGCATTCGTAGATATTCAAGAGACCTACAACCATAGAGAGGTCTCATGTATGATCATTTATGGGGCAAGAGAACAAATCCATCTCCCTATCTCTCACCTCCCACTCACATACAAAGTTGTATGGGTTAACTTGTCCATGTTGTTGTTGAGAAGCCTTTTGCTGCTAATGTGTCTGATATACATATAGCATCAATCAGTTATGAGCATGTTATTTATTAACATCAAATAATAATAATAATAATAAATTCAAAATAAATGAATTTGACAAGCGATGGGGCCTAAATTACAACCAGTCACTATATTCAGTGCTTTTGGTGTAACACCCCGGTTTTGACCCCGTTGCATTAGATGTCTATGATGTATATATTGTAAATGATCATGGTACGGAGCTAAAGGCCAAGGCCTCGCCATTGATTGGTTATGCTATATTTCGGGTTGAAATTGTCACCGATGGTATATCGGGGCATGCGACATACATATTAAGTTTTGTTATCATGTAAATATGCATATTTAATTAAATGAACCCGACCAGCTACGTTCGTGGCAGCTAAATTGAGAAGGGGCATGATTTTCACAAGGATGAGGGGGGGATGTCAAACCTTGAGCCATGAGAGAAAGTCCATGTGTCACCACCTTGTCTTATCCAACTACCACCATTAAAATTTCTGCTATTAGTTGGGGCAGTTATGGCTGGGGAGTGGAGTGTGGCAGGACTGTCAGTCCTTGCCCACATGCACACTCCACCAGCAGGTTGAACCTCACGTTGGGCATAGGAAGTGGACACACTCCACTCTTTCCACGACGGTGCTGGAACACTCATGCACTCCCCACTTGCGACCCTCCATTGTCTATTCATCCTCACGCAGGAGCGGGAGTCTAGTTCATTCTCATGCATAGGGATTTTTCCTGTTTTTGACTCACACAGTGAGCTAGGAGCCGTGCTCTTTCATCCACGATTTTCCCATGAAGGGCCATTCACGTTTTCAGCCGTATGATCTCCTTATAGACTGGTATGGTCGTGTAATTTTCCTGTCATTTTCAATGTTGAGATTGGGACCGTTGTTCTTCCTGTGAGTAATGGTTGCCGCCATTCTCCTCAAGATTCGTTGTGATTGTTGTGGTCTTCCTTACATTTTGGGGACGGGAGTCTATTCGTTTCTGCGTACAGACATCTATTCTATTTAATCTCACGCAGCCAAGAGGGGATTCGCTTATCAATTTTCATTCACGTTCTTCCACATAGTAGAATTTGGTGTGTTTTCCCTCTATATTTTGGGGTCCGGTGCAAGTTTCCGTTACGCACAGCTTGGGAGACTACATTTTCTTCCCCGGTGTGGATTGTGTAAGTTTTCCCCAGCGGCTTCGATTGTGCAGAAGGGGCTGTTGTTCCCCACGTTTGTTGGCTGTGTATGCTGTTATGTTTTGGGGCTGTCGCAGACTGTTTGGAGTCATTTTCCCCTGTTAAGCTGTAATTGCTGATTGATTGCATGCGTGCAATGGTTTTCCTTCGGACTGCGATGGGATTAGGGATGGGGGCTTGGTTTGCTTGATAAACCTGGTGTGTCTGGAAACCACACAGATAGAGCTAGAGGGCTGGCTTTATTCTCCACAACCCCTGAATAGCACTGGAAGGGAAGGCATGGCCTGAGGGACTGTGTAGTAGAGAAGGGATTGATTCCTTGTGTTGGGTGTGTGGGTGTCTTAGAAGTCAAGCTAGTTCTGGTGTAGGTGTTACTAGCTCTGTAAGAAGCTCACCAACTTAGCATTTAGCCTTTCCTAGCTACTTGATGGCCTGATAAACCTGACCATGTTGGCTTGGCTATCTTGTTGATGGCCTGATAGACCCAACTATGTTGGCTTGGCTGTGTTTTGTCTATCCTTGGCTATGTGTAAGCCTGCTTGTTCCTTATTCCTTGGAGAATCATGCCCAGCTCGGGGGTGGCAGCGTTGCTGAGAGATTAAGGAGCACGCTGGCCTATGGTTGGGTGGAACGTTGCAGCGACGTAGCTGGTTGAGGAACGAGTTCTTATAAGATAAGTAACCTTGTCTATTTTACTTCTGCAATCCTATTTACAGTTAATGATTATGATGAACATGTTGAATGAACGCTTGTATGAATGTATGTTGCTTCCGCTGTGTATGATAAATAATTGCATCTGTGTATGTTCTACTTCAATGCATTCTGTTTCAGTATTTTTATGAATTCATATGCTCATGGGGCTAGTAGCCCAGATGGTCAACGCCATGGTAGTGTCCTCTTCGCCGTTCGAAGGGTCGGGGATGTTACATTTGGAACCAAAGAGCACTAGGTACTGTACACTTGAATACACAAGTGCATCAGCGAGTGCAGTAATATTTTTAACTATGTTTCATTAGTGGGTGTGTCCATCAATACGAAGCATCGGTGCATTATAGAGTCATGATCGCATCGTGCACAATGTGGACATCTTAATGAGCGCAGAGTAGTAGGTGTAGCTCTTTGCATGTTATATATTTCTTTTGAGGATAATTGTGTGCCTATAACACATCAATGCACCAAGAAATCGATGCAGAAATGTTAACAAAGTGCATTGGCTAAGGTTGTGCTTTTATTATGTTAATTCTGATGGTGCTTCCATCAATAGGAAGCATCAGTGCCTTCTAAACATGTCATCTCATCGGAAATAGTGCGTAATAATTTATAGAGTGCACTGTAATTGGAGCATCTCTTTGTGAGTTTTATAATTTTTGGGGATAATGGTGCACCATTTACACATTAGAGCATCGTCAACTTGGTGCATTCTTGTTTTGTAATTTATTAGTACTACGGTGCACTTGTTACACATCAACGCATCGTCTATCTAGTGCATTATTCTATACAATGCACATCGACTAATGTGGTGTTATTTTTTAAAGCTTAGTTTGCAAATGGATCCATAAATAAGATGCATCAATGCATTTAAGACAAGCCATCGCACCAACAACAGTGCTTTCATATGAATAAAGTGCTTGTAGTAGGATCAGAACTTTGTGTGTTTTGTAATTTTTTTTAATAGTGTTGTGCCTAGTATACATTAGTGCATCATTTGTGCGATGCGTCAGTGTTTAGAATGTGCATCGGTTAAGATTACATTTTGTTGATTTGGTTTAGGGTCATGTTATGCAGCATGAATCCCACCATGTGTGCAGTAAAAATAGAAACACAACATCTGTAATGCGCCCTATAAATTTATAGGGTGCACCGACATGCAGTGCAAGCCGAACAACTCGAACTCACCATGCAAGTGTGTTCAATTTATTTTAAATTAAGATAAAATAAAAATCAATTTCAAATTTTAATTTACTGGAAATTTAAATTAGGAAGTCACAAAGACTTTGCCTGGTCCCTTGCACGTTCAGGAGGCATGGTAGCGATGTACATCAAATTTCTAATTTTTTCCATAGTTTTACAAAATTCAAAATGCACTCAACAAGCAATGGATGCCAACAATGCAGCTACGTGGAGCATGGATGGAAGGGTGTTTGAGCAAGGAAGGTATGGCACCATCAGATCAGGGGGGTCAAAATCACTATAAAGATGGTAAGAATCGTTTTTTAAATTTAGTAATTTTTTTATTAAACT
>LPNX010242046.1:35100-50270 GCA_001517045.1 Pseudotsuga menziesii | reverse complement strand
TATATATAATTCATATTTTTTAAATTTTTAATTATTTATCCCTAGATTTTTGCTCCTGAAATAATACAGCACTAATGCATTTATCTGCAACAACCCAATCGACACTGGAAATTACAAAAAAAGAATGTGATAGGTTTGTTTATTTCGGTAATTTTTTAAACAAACCCTAATTCGTTGCGATCAATTGCACACACATCGGTGTTGATTTATTGAACAATTGCACCACAAATAAAAATTAATATAATCGACGGTTATTAGTTTCATTTTTTTTAACCCTAGGGTGATGCTCTCGAATCTATAAAGAGTCGATGTATGTATCTTAAACAACCGCACCGGCAATGGGATTCAAAAATAAAAAAATAAGTGTGATAGATTTTTCTTTTAGTAAGTTTTTATTTAACCCTACTACGGTGCACTAATTACTTGACTGCACCGATAGTGTTTTGTAGAACAATCACACTAACAATAAAAATTAATATAATCTATGCTTTTAATTTCCAATTTTTTTAACCCTAAAGCGATGTTTCTGAATGTATACCACTTTGGTACGGTTTAAGTTTTTAAACACCAGCTGAAGAAAAAAATTATTTTTCACCTATTGGTGTCTCGGGCCATAGTTTCATGTGATTCTTAGCAGCACTGATGTGTCCCTGGCTTATATGCACCTGGACGTTTTAAATATACAACTGCACCGGTGAAACAACATCTGCTAAAAACTTCGCTCGCTCACCTCCACTAGTGACCTCCACTATAAATGGATATTTGAGCTCTTTTTAGAGAAGAATTCGCAAAAGCCTCCGCTAGAGGGCCTTTTTCCTATAGTGACTTTCAAAAGTTTTATTTTGCTAGTATGTTCTCTAATGTATTTCACAAGTTTTCTATATATGTGAATGGTTGTAGAGACACTGAAAAATATGATTTTGTTAGTAACAATAATATTGCAAATAGTTTTCCTAGGAAAAAAAATACACAAGTTGGAGGTACAAATAATGATAGAGCTACATCATCATAATTTCATAATCAAAAGGAATGTTCTTGGAAATGGAAACTCGGTACTCATATGTGATAGAAAAGTAGGAAGCTAATAAAACTAGAAATAACTTGGTTTGAACCTTATGTAATCAAGGACATAAAAACTAATGGGGATGTACAACTAAAACCACTTCAAGGGAAGTTAATTAAAAAAAATGGTAAATTATGGAAAACTTAAGAGGTACCATCCATGACCCTCAAAATAATAATAATAATAATAACAACAAATTAAATTAAATTAAATAATTAATTCGATTAGGGAGATTTAGTTGAGTATCTGGCATGAGAATAGTTGCTTAACGTTTGAAACTTAGTCATTATGGCCCACAAGAATAATTCAAATCTAGAACAATGACAATCAATTGGAGTTGGCAATCAAATGATAAATCTTACAATGAAAGAGTAAGTCAAAATGCTTGGGATCACTGAGAGGAAAGATGACCAAAGTATCAATAAAGGGAAGGAATTGTGTAAAGAAAAAGAACAAGCTAACAAATAAATAGAGAAGAAGAAAATTGCACATGCTGAAGGAAATCAGCATCAATGAATAAATGATGGGATCCCAATTGCAGAACAAACAACACATAAATATGGATTCGATGCAGTAGAAGAATGGAAACAAAGAAGCAGTTTGACAAACGGAATGAGCGAAAAACAATGAAATTTCAAACGTAGAAAATTTGGGGACACGGAAAACTAAGGTTGATCACACAAATAAGATTTATTGCATTGTACTGGAATTGGCGTGAGTGACCATTGAAAGTAAATGATAACCTAATTATAAATATAAATGCAGATCCTGGGGTTAAATTAACAATTAAGGGAAAGAGTTGTAAAGGAAAAGAACAAAGAGATTGGAAATAGGAGATAGCCTAGTTGAGGATATAGAAATGGTCAAGGAATTGGAAGAAATGGAACAAAAGATGAAATGTGTAATTCCACCATCATCGGAAAGCACAATATCGAGAAGAGTAGAGTCGTGGATGAAAAAATATATTCAAGAAACAACTAATGATAAATCTTTAAGCCATGATGTAATTAATTAGGGATGCAAAAATGGATGGGTTTGATTGGAACAAACATTGGTAAACCTACAATAAGTGGGAAAATTTATAAGGAAAATGCAGAGATGAGATCATATGTAACACCTCAGTTTTGACCCCATTTGCATTTAAATAAAATGATGTAAATAATCATGGTGTGGAGCTAGGAAAAATACCCACCATCGATTTAGTATTTATGTTTCGGCAATTAAGGTGTGGCCGATGGTATTTTTTTATGCTAGTTGAACATTAATAGCTAAACATTATGTTAAAATTGCAAT
The DNA here is from genome assembly GCA_001517045.1 of Pseudotsuga menziesii. Taxonomy (NCBI): domain Eukaryota; kingdom Viridiplantae; phylum Streptophyta; class Pinopsida; order Pinales; family Pinaceae; genus Pseudotsuga; species Pseudotsuga menziesii. The sequence goes on along the minus strand of LPNX010242046.1, from coordinate 47,914 downwards.
TTTAATTAAAAACCCAAATCCGGCTATGTCAACGCAACTAAATGAGATGGGGGCATGATTTTTCCTAAGGATGAGGGAGTGGAGAATTGGAAGAGTGGGGCAATTCAAATTGGGAAGAGCCCAACTTTGAGAAAAATATTTTTTGAATTTCTTCGGAAAGAAAACACCAAAAACGACCACTTTTCCCTCATGCGGTAGCGTTTCACCTTCCCTCATGATTTTGGAAACCCAATTGGGCATTCACGCAGCAGCAAGCAAGCAAAAAAATGACTCTGAGTCTGAACCATCACGATTTCCTCCTGTCTGACAATCTGAATCCTTCACATGTTTTGTTTTTGTGTTATGATTTTTCCCATGTTCGAAAATTTTGTTCTCTCTCACATTTTCTCATGCCTACTAGTTGTTTTACTGAATCCGATTTGGTGTCTTTGTTTTGAAATACCAGCAATCTGTTCATTTTGATATTTTTGCAACAATCAGTCTGGCACCGAAAATGTTCAGAAATTTGTAAATTCCTATGTATGTATGCAATCCCTGGCATCTACTACATTTTAATAAATCCCAGGATTGAAATCCCTGTGTGTGCATCCACATTTGGCATTTGAATTGATTGAAGGAATGGAAATAGAGTCTAGAATTTCTTAATAAACCGAGTGTGTGAAAGAACCTCACAAACCAATCTAGAGGGCTGGTTTTCTTCTTTGCATGCCCTGAATAGCATTGGGAGAGAAGGCATGGCCTAAGGGACTGTGTAGCAGAGAAGGGAATGCTTCCTTGTGTTGGGTGTGTAATTATTTAGAAATCAGGCTAGATTATTGTGGGTGTTCATAGCTCTGGGGTTGAGCTCACTAGCTTAGCAGTCAGCCTTTCCACCTCCTTGACATCCAGATAAACCCAACTGGAAGGATGGATTGGCTGGTAGCCTGATAAACCCATATGTTGGCTTGGTTATGTCTCATGTGATGTTGGCTAAATGTAAACCACTTCCTGTGTAAGTCTGATAAACCCAACTGTGTTGGCTTGAATGAATTTTAATTGTATCCTTGGCTATGGGTGAAGTCTATTGGTGTTCCTTATTCCTTGGGAAAGATCATGCCCAGCTCAGGGGTGGCAGTGTTGCTGAGAGATTAAAGAGCATGCTGGCCTATGGTTGGGTGGAACATTGCAGTGACATAGCTGGTTGTGGGATGAGCTTATTTCAAAGATAAGTATTCTTGTGTATTTAAGTTCTACAACTGTATTTGCTTATGAATTATTATGAAATTATCATGAACATGTTGAATGCATGAATGTGTTGAATGAATGATTTGCTTCCATTGTATATATCATGTACATTCCATTATGCATTTTTTTATACTTCTGAATGTTTTATTTATATGCTTAAGTTCAATGCATTTTTATATTATGTTCATGGGGCTTAGATTGCCTGGGTTGATAGATGTCAGTCACATCCTCTTTGCCGAGTAAGGGTTGGGGACATGACAGTGTGGTATCAGAGATTTAGGTTGCAATATTGGGCATCTACGGGCCATGTTGGAGCAGTTGACAAAGACAAAATTACCCCTGTGTTCAACAGTCAGAAGACAGAGGAAAAAAAAAATTTAATACTTCTAAGTATGAATTTATTTTTTGTAAGTGTTGAGCACTTTTCCTTGGTAGCTGAGAAAGCTAAATGTGAGCCGTTGTAGCGGCTGGGGTGGCTAAAGGAGAGCCGAAAAAGTGGGAAATATTTTACAAATGAGCTGCTGTAGCGGATGGGTCGCCAAGAGAGAGCCGATACATCGGGTGTGTTTCCTTGTTCATCACCAACGCAACAGATGAAACAGCCAAATCTCGTCAATGGAGAGAAACTTTTTGGCAATTTTCTAAGTGATTGTGCGGCGGATGGATTTTGAGAACAAAACCGCAATGGTGGACAGAAGTCAGGCTTCGAGCTGCAACGGCAAGTATAAAATTGACTAAGTGTTGGTTTGGTAACGACGAGCAAAAGAAGATCGGGGCCGCAGTTGTGGATGGAAGTTGGGGAAAGAGCTGCTACACGTCAGAAAAAATTTGAAGATCGAGTTGAAGTGCAGTGGAAGGAATTTGAAGATCGAGCTGACATTCGACAGAAGGAATTTGAAGATCGAGATGGCATGCGACAGAAGGAATTTAAATATCAAGCCAACGTGAGGCGGAAGGAATTTCAAGATCAAGTCGACGTGCGACGGAAGGAATTTGAAGATTGCGTCGGTGTGTGGCGGAAGAAATTTGAAGAACGAGCTGCAACGGCAAAAGAAAGATGAAGATGGAGTCGATGAATGTCAAGTGAGTTGATCCGATGAGCATCAGGTGAGTCGAGCCAACGAGCGGCGGATGGAAGACAAGGAAGGAGCCGCAATGGCAGGTGGATGATGAGGAAGGAGTCGCCATGTCAGAATAAATTTGAGAATGGAGCTGCTACGGCAGATGGAAGATGAATATTGAACCGCTGTAGCGGATGAAAGTCTAAATTTTTTTCGATGCAGTGGGTGAAAAATTTGAAAATTTTGCTCTGAAACTGGGATTTTTAGCAGGTTTTCAGTGGGATTTTCAGCGGTCTGAAAAGTGAAAAATGGAAATCTGTTCATGCACCAAATTGCATGAAATCAAAATATTTACGAAAAAAAAAATGAGGGCACTGCCACAAGGGGAAAATCCCCCTTGACCCCCGTCATCCCCCTGAGACAGTCACTCTTATGAAAGAAAATTATGTGTTTTGGGAAAATTTGTCAATGTATAATTTTTCCAAATGAAGGTAGGTAGTTATGAATTTATGGAAATGCTATAAATTTATGATTTAACAAACTGTGTTATTAACACATTTTACATAATCATAGTCACCTTCAAAAGCAGCATTCTAGATAGTGTAGTTCGGTAAAGTGAGTTGTGGTTCATCCATGAGAACCAACAACCTGCATGATGATGTACAGAACCCCAATGAGTATGAGGAAGATGCTATGGGGGGAAATGTCTAAGCTGGAAATGCTGAAACAAAATCTAATGGGAGAAAATTGCAAGAGACTCCCCCATATTTTGCAGCCACCATGAGAAGCCTAATGGTGGAGATGCAGAGTTATAGGGAAGATAATGAAAGGTTGGTTAAGGCTCAGGAGGAGAAAAATCAGCTGAATGCAACCATGCTACAAAGTTTGATAGATATTCATAGAAAGATGAACTCTGGGGACCGAACAGAAAATCTAGAAGGGAGTAATAACACTGCTAGAAGAAGAAAGAGATCACCTAATGATTCATCTGACTCTGAAGGGTCCACTGGAGATTCAAGTTATTCGTCACACAAGAATCAAAGAAGGAGGCGCTACCAGAACCACTCACAAGATGAATTTAAGAAGGAAAGGCCTCCTACCTTTAATGGTGAGGTAAAGACTTGTCAAGAAGCTGAAGCTTGGCTTCTTGGGATGAGAAAATATTTCCAAGTCCAAGACTATTATGGGAATATGAAAGCTAGAGTAGCCATTTTCAATTTGACCAGAAGAGCATCCATATGGTGGGAACATTTCAGGAAATTAAAGAAAATCAATGAAAGGAAGATTGTGTGGAAGCATTTCCGAAAGTATTTCAAGGAGAAGTACCTCTTTGACAGGTACTATATGACAAGATCAAAGAGTTCCATGAGCTAAGATTGGTATAGCAAAACATGGAGGAATATGCAAACAATTTATTGGAGCTATTGAGGTATGTCAGGTACATAAAATATGAGAAGGTTAAGATCCAACATTTTCTGAGTGGATTGCCCCAGTCTTACAAAGACCAAATTGAGTTCTATGAACCTAGGACTCTGGAAGAAGCAATAAGAAAATCTAAGTATTCCTACGAGCAAAGCAAGAACAAACCAAATTACCAAAAAATGTAGAAGGACAAAAGGAGTGAGAAGTCTGGCCAAAGGAATAAAGGTTTCAAACCTTCTAGCTTCAGGAATCAACAGAAGAAACCAGTACAAGTTGAGAAGCAGCCAGCTAGAGCGACAGGAGAGAAGCCTAAATATCCATAGTAGAAGAGAGGACCACTCCAATGTTGGAAATGTGGAGGACCCAACATGCGTAAGTATTGTCCACTTGAGAATGAAAATGCAAGGCCAGCATACAATGTTCAAAAGGAAGAAACAGTGGGACAAGTAGAAAGGGTCGTACCTAGAATTTATGCAACACTGGAAGACCGTCAGGAAGATCACCAGTCAATGATGGTTGAAGTTACAGGTAATATTGTTAAGCAATCTATTTCTATTTTGATTGACCCTGGTTCTACTCATAGTTATATTTCTCCTAGAGTAGTCTAGGTTTGTAAAAATAAGAAGGTAAAGCATAAAAAGCCTTGGTTAGTTCAGCTAGCCACTAGAACTAAGAGAAAAGTTAATGAAGTAGTGGAGAAATTCCCATTGATGATGAATGGATTGATCACTTATGTAGATCTCACAATAGAAATTGAGCACAAAATCTGACGACTGTCATGTCTGAAATTTGACAATGCCTTGTCGATTATTCAACATATGCATTTATTTTTGTCGTCGATGGAAAAACGTCGGATCTTCGACAACATGCCAATACCTGTCAAAAATTCAACTACACCATTGTCGAATGTTTACCAGTTTTGCTGGAAAAAAATTAAGATTAGGCCGTCGAAATTCTGACAACTGAGCATCGAACATTCTACGTTTGAATGTCGGAAAGCTCACAACACCTTGTTACAAAAATCTTCCAAATACTGTCGAATATCAGACACAATGGAGTAGGACATCCGACACCATGGCGTAGGACATCCAACGGGCTTGGCATCAGATATCCGACACAATGGCGTAGGACATCCGACGGGCTTGGCTGTCGGAACTATGGCAATCCTGTCGGACTCATTGGGAGAATGTCGGATATGCGACGGGGACGCGTCGGTCGATCGACGACTCATAGTTTTAGATCTTCAGCAACCTCATCGGATATCCTCCAATGGCCATCAAAAATGCGACAAGAAATCATGTAATTAAATAAAAATATTTTTAAAGGTTGTCATTCACCAATTAGTTTACCCTTTAATTTCAAATGTTTTTGGCTAATAAGTTCATGACTGCATAACTAAAATTACCCAATGGAAGCAATGTGTATAGGCTTAAAAAAGGTAATTAATGTAGTTTGGGTGGGTTAGTGTGGGAAACAAATAAATTTAACAAATCTAGAAGTGTCATTTATGACAGGTACCACTGTGGAGTTAGCGTGCAATAACTTTAAAGTGGCAGGCTACAATTTATTAGAAAAATTGGGTGATGCTTTGTACTTTGACATATGTTTTTTGTTCATTTAATTTAATTTGTATTCACTTTTCAACTTAACTCATCCTTGCATTTCCAAAAACCATACATAGTAAATGTCAATACATAAACATACATTATATATTTGATATAGCACACAAGGACTACATACAACAAGAATAGAAATAAACATATCAAAAAAATTACAAAATGCAATTTCCACTATGAAACAGAGAATACCTTATCACCTTCAACACAATATACTTTGAGAAATACATCAAAAATTGGAGCTTTTGGGTGAACATTCACATGCTTATAAGGGAAATTCTCTTTGGTGTAATAACATGTCAAAAATAAACACAATATACTTTGAGAAATACATCAAAAATTGGAGCTTTTGGGTGAACATTCACATGCTTATAAGGGAAATTCTCCTTGGTGTAATAACATGTCAAAAATATATATATATATATTATTTAGCCTACCAGGATTCAAGAAATTCTGATAGTGTAATACAGAAAATGTCAGATTAACTCACCCTGTAGAAAATATGAGCAATATTACATGCACTCTGGAGTAATTTATGCACAAAAATAAATAGAACAAGTAAGATAAAACATAATCAATCTTACCATAAGATCCCAGAAACTACATCATTTTTCTTTTATCTAGACATCTCCGTGTCTAGTGTATGGAGTTAATGTTTTACTATACCTTGTGATTCAACTCATAGACGACATTGGAGCATATACCCCTCAGGAACTTAGTGTATATATCTACCTTTTCTCAATCATGAATGTAAGGACATTTACCTCCCTCCTTATTGCAATTCCCAAATCTTGTAAAAAACTAGAAATATTGTTGTTTTTTAGCCAAACAACATCTGGTAGTCTGTAAACTCCATCTAACTTTATCACTAGATAGGGCACAGTTTATTGTCTTTGGATCCGTAACAAGTTGTTTTCCATTTCCAGCCCTTAAATATATTTTCAAATCCCATGCAAAGAACTTATTATTCAAGTCCAAAATACAGTCGTAGCTTCATGATTTAAACCCTAACATTATATAAACAAACCCTCAAATGTGTATAATTTCAAGAAAAAAAATTATCTAGCTTGAAAAACAAACATAGATCCATTTCAGATCACTGTGTATTATACAACTCCAAATGGGAACAAGAGCAAGTCCACTTGTTGATTTCCACCAATGGATACCCATGAAGATTGCAAAACACAATGTTTCTTCTGCTTAAAAACTACAATTATGCAAATTATCTTTAGGATTAGCTTATGATAATCAAATATACAGGATTGCTAATGCATATTAAGTACTTTGTTCTAATATTTTCCTTATCTGATTTATATTTACAGTTGGGCTGGTGCTGAACTGATTTAGCATGTTGATCTGATTTATAGTCTACTCATTGTTGAGCTGGTGCTGAGATGATTTAGTATTTAAATCTGGTTTTCAAACTTCTATTTTGTTAGATATACAGCAGTTAGCTGCTATAATGATCTAACATCCTAATATGTCGTGTCTACACTCTATCTTCCATACAAAATTTTGGTTTATGCAGATATGAAGTTTTGATAGTGTTTTAAATGTTTTCAGATTCAACTACAGGGTTTTAAGCTCTATAAGTGCAAATATGATGTCATGAGGTGAATTTTTAGCACAAAAAGACCTGGTGACAACGAGCCAAATATATCCCAACGAAGACCCCAACATTTGGAAGAATCTGTCTCTCTCACTCATTGGCCCATCAAATTATAGGGGTCCCGAGGAACTCTTGACCCCACTACCAAATGTTTTGCTGACATCAGATTTTCCAAGTGGACATAGGGGAATGCTATGACAAGTCCACATGGAAAAATATGATTGGTCCTTGTGGCATGGTCTCTAACAATCAAGGTATCAAACTATCAAGGTGTAGGACACTCACAAGAGAGGCTCGATGACATGATATACACTGACCCAATTTGACTCATGGATGTAGCTCACATTAAAAAAATATCACATCACTTGTAATTGCAGTACCAAGACATTGAGGGGAGATAAAGAAAAGGGATTGAGATGGTGGAGTGGTGGTTGACCCAATAGTTTTACCTAGGAAAGAACCATATACACATAAAGAAAGACATGAACACGCTGTGCCACCAAACCAAAGAATGACTCAACACCCAAGTAGATAGCTCAAACGAATCCTAGGAATCCCAAACTTGATAAATTTTCATAACTTTGGCTAGATTTTGACATAGTTTACCCAAAGAATGTTTCATTTAACTTGATTAGGGTATCCATTCAACAAAACAAATATTACACTATATGTGGCAAAAAGACTCCAACAAGTTTCATACAAGGGGCCACCATTAAGACTATAACTAGATAGCTCTGTTTTCCATTGATTATAACATATTTAAATAGATTTATCTTCCACAACAACGAAGTGTTAAATTTTCAAGACATGGAAAGCAGATCTTCACTCCTAAAACTGAAACCCAAATCTACAAAACTGAAACTGATTAACTAATCAAAACAGTGGATAAAGGATGTTAGATATACAAACACAAAATATAAAAAGTACAAACAACAAGCTTGATTTGCTGCACATAACTTCAGAAAATCCATACAGCTTAGAAATCTATGCATAGATTGATTGCAAACGGTTTGAGGATACATCACTTTAGGAGCCTCTAGTGAAGGCACATGAGCTTAAAAGGAAAGTAGTGAGTGTAGTGCATGCATGCTATGTTTAGTTAGGTGTTAATTTTATCTTTAGTAGGTGTTGTTCTAGACTTAGGAGGGAGCTTGCTTTTCTAGTTTGGAAGATCACTTATCCCTAAGGCATTATGCATGTAGATTCCTTCCTCTTGTCTAAGTGCACCACTCTATATTAGATTTATCTCATGCATGAAGACAAGCTAGAGGCAGGGTTTCTTCTCCTTAACCTGGGTGCTTCTCTAGGGTTGTATTCATTCAGATTAAACCCTATCCTATTCTTCTTCTATAAAATATAGGCAAGGTGCACCACCAGGATGGTGAGATGGATGAATTTTTAAACTATTGGATTGTAATTTCTTCTTTCACTTAATAGAGGATAGATGTGATTGAGAGATATAGTCTTGTGTTTACTGTTCATACTTTCAAACTTATGTGTTTGCAGCTCTAGTATTCCCTGATATGTTGATCAATTTACAATTTACATTTTGATTTAGGACTGCAGGTCTCCTTACCAGGTGTTGAAAATTTAGCATGGTATCAGAGCACATTATCCGAAGTCTTCCACAACCCGTAAATGGAGAGGGTTGATGCCTGTGAGAAGGTATTGTCAAAATATTTCATTGGTGTGATTCCCTAGCTTCAATGATTGAAGTTGATTCACACTTGAGATAGATGGTTGGACCTGTGAGGATTTTTTGGATGAGATACCCGTGAGACTCCGATGATTGATGCTTATCCCTGAGAGAGGCAATCTACACTTGTGATAGGTTGTTGATTTGTTTATTTCTAGCTGATTTGTTTGTTTGAGATGTGTTCATAAGATACAGGATGACTAGTTTCATCTCAAGAAGTGTGACTAGTTAAAGGGAAGTTCTAACATTACGCCTTGGAAGTGCAAACAACAGTGAACTTTGGTGATTTGTACAAGCAAAATTTACAACTCCTACCAATCCCACACAGTTGGCCATACACAACAAGGTGACCAAAGCAAAAAGAATCATTATTGATTTTGTGAAGGACCATTGAGCCCATCACATCTCGAGGAAGAAGTTGGCCAATGATATGTATATGACTTGATCAGTATATATCATAGTGAATATTTATTGTAGGATACCCCTAAGGATATAGCTACTTGGTGAAGATCAAAAAGTTGAGAGATCAACTTGATGATATTAAGATGAGGATTGAGGATGAGGTGTTGGTGTGCATAACACTAAATGGGTTCTCTCCACCTTGGGAACCTTTTGTTCAGGGTGTATATTCTCATGAGACGTTGTCCAAATTTGAGAATCTTTGGGATTATTTCATACAAAGAGTATACAAGGAGATAGTTTTAGCAAGAGTGGATGAGATCCAAAACCTATCTCTCATCAAGAAGCTAAGAAGAGGATATAAGAAAGGAGGACCCAACAAAAGTTAGAGTAGGGAGGAATATTTAGGCTCTTCGAACTAGGGGAAGAAATCCTTGAGTCATGTGAAATGGTTGAAGCACCACAAGATGGGTCACAATGCATCCCAATGTCCTAAGATGAAGAGAGCCAAGCAACAATGTCTAAATACTTCAGCTGAAGTAGATGGGCTAGCATCAAGATCTAAGACAAATTTCACCATGGTATCTAACTTTCCACTAACATTGTTCCTAGTGTAGGGTGGTATGTGGACAATGGATCATCAAGACATGACCTTCAACAATATTTTTGGCATAAATGCATAAATACAGGATACAATAGAGGAAACTCAAGTTCCTATCTTGAAGCTTCATATGCATGACTAACTGCTCTGTAACTTGAAATGATGTTTGTTAATTAAATAACTAGTAAAGAATCACTTCCTAATCAAACATACCAATAATACCTTTGAAACAAGTAGGGTACTTACTAAGTATAGTGTTTACATACAAACATGTATTGTCAAAAATATTAAGTTTGAACTAACAGACACAAAAGTATTTATGGGATTTGAAAATAGACACAAAAGTATCCCCTAAAGGCAAATTTTCATTATGAATTTAAATGTTTACCTTGTACTCCAACTATCAATGATAGGAAATATCCTAACTAGAACAGTACAAAACTGAAAGAGAATTTCGCTATAAGCTTTGAGACATTTTTTGTTGTGATATTTCTGTCACCTTGGATTTATCACTGCAATTTGACTCTAGCTTAACCAAATATACACCATTGTATGAATTCATCTGGTCTGGAAAACATTCTTCATGCATTAATGTGCTATCCACAGGTTCTGTATATTCATGCCAAATGGCTGACTAGGACTCCATTATCTCCAAATCATCATGAAGAAATTTCTTTCGACTATTTATGTCCTCAAATTTAATAGATAAAACTTGTTTTAATGTTTTCTTATGTTCAATATGTCCCTTACCTAGTCACGAATTGTTTGAGCCTTCCTAAGCCACAAGTTTCCAAAGAAAGCTAAGTATGTAAGATCTATTGGGTAGGCGTTATAACTTAATGGAGCATAGGCTAAGTACAGTAATTATGGGGAAGCGTAATAGTTCTTTATTCTCCTAAAGAAGTCATCCATCATTCCCTCAACTCTCTCATTGTCATTCATTCTATCATTATGCCTCACATTCATGTTTAAGTGTTTCACACTTCTCATGTTTTGTTCTCCATTACTTTTTTTATTCAATCTAGAATTTGACCAAAAACACCACATTGAAAGAGGAATTTGCAGAGCTTGGATGAGAGGTAGATGGTTGTAGCCAAGCGTAGAGGCTGGGAAAGCTAATAGAATGGTATCCTACTCAGAGAGTCTACAATGGTATGCAAATGGTAGGTCTCAAGGTTGAGACTACTAATTAAGATAAATGAAGATAAGGAAATGGCAAATCTCAAGGAAGAGAAAGGCACTTAATATGTTAATTTATGTTAATTTAGCACTTTCGTTGCTACGTTGGTATCAAATCCATTCTAGCTAATAGGTTTTTTCCTTAAATTTCCATTTGATGCTAATCTTAATTTATTGACTTTTAAAATAAATCTAATTAATTATGTTTATGTTTGTAGCATTACCACGGTTGGAAACCTACGTAAATTGGCTAAAACTTAGACTTGGGAACTTTTTATAATAAGTATCAGTAGTGAACAATGATATCTAGAAAATCTGATATGACTTTGAGCTTGTTCTGGGCAGAGTTTGTGGATATTAGAGAAGTAAATCCATGTCTATGGGAAGTCTGGTGTAATGAACAACAATAATGACCCTAAATATCCATGTTGTTGGGCACATACTAGTCCTTAAAATCATTTCTCAACCCTATCTGACCTCCTAGTGAGAGGTAATCCAGTTTTGGGAAGATGTATTGATGAGAATGGCTCTAAACCTTGAAATCTAGGGAAAATTAATGGGAATAACACAACAATAGGTTTCAAGAATCAAAATACCATGTTTGGGTGAGATATGTGTAAATAAAAATAGCATAAAAGTGTCCTTGGGCATATTGTAGCAGCAAAGAACTATCTCTTGGCATCAAATCAACAGTAGCACTTCAACATTATCATTTCTAGGAAGCTCACATGGCATATTATGTTGATTTTTAAGCACTGTAGGGTGAATTTTTCAGAAGCGTTGGCCCTACTGGCTTGTCTTCGCTTTCATTAAGGGCTAATCCACCTTTGGCTCATGTTTCAAGAGTTCTGTGCACCTTTCTTAGCATAATGAAGGTACAATCTAGGCAAAATAAACTCAGCAATGAAGAAGTATGGCACCATTGATGTTTTATAAAGGCTCCTCTATATATCACATGAGACTTAAAAATGTTGATCCAATCCACATAAGTCATCCTTAGAGGAATCCAGTTTCATTTACGAGGTATTTCAACTATGTCTACATAGGATTGAGGACACCATTGAAAGTCTTATTTCAGCAAGCACTCGGCCTTGGAGGATACTTTTCACTGAAGGAAGGCCTTGTTTCTATATTAATTGACTATTGGATTAGTCCATTGGATATATAGAGACCGATATCTCTTGGAAGTTGTTTTTTTTGTCGCTATATGAATATTATTGGAGGGGCATCTTTCTTGAAGGTGACTTCGGGGAGACACAACATAAGTTTAGGTTTCCTTCCAGTTTGGAGAGGCCTTATCTTGGACACTTTTGTGGACAAGGTGAAACATTGCATCTTAGGGGATTTTGGAGGTTGGGTTTTGCTTCTACTTGTCATCATCCATCATTGCTTTATGGAGGACGTTTTTACATGTGGAAGATATCTTGTTGTAATTTGAAATGCAAAAATAAGTCCTTATTTAGAATTTAGATTTAAAATAAAAGAAAGAAAACAGGACTCACCCACAAAGAAAATAGTGTGCCCTCTTATGATCATTCAATTCAATGTCATGCACATGCATATAAGTTTTACTTGGGTGATTCAATGTTCAAACAATATGACGAATGAATAAAATGTAATTCATAGCCATATGTCAACGACAAATGGTCGTTTCCCATATATTTTCATGTACATATGGAATTCATAGCTATATGGAATTGGTAAAGTATTACCAAGGGGCCAGTTATCTTGATAAATCAAACTATTTAAGGTAATTTTTTAGATCAGATAAAGGGTGAATCCACGGACCTAGGTAACACTTTTTGGCAAGTGAATTTCGGCAAAAACAGAAAAATGCACCTCGGTCGAGGGCTTGTTAAGCCCTCGACCGAGGTCTTAATATCTCCACCGAGAGCTTGTTAAGCCCTCGACCAAGGTATCTAAATACCTCGGTTGAGGTATTTAAATACCTCGACCGAGGTATTGCGAGCTTTACAAAACCTCGGTCGAGGTATTTAAATAACTCTA
>LPNX010242046.1:0-34911 GCA_001517045.1 Pseudotsuga menziesii | reverse complement strand
GTTTTGAGGGCTTCTATCTAGCACATGAGTAAAAAATCAGGTTTTCATCGCCAAATTTGGCCAAAAAGTGTTACCCATCTTCATGGAATCACCCTAAAACAATGTTCGCCTGAATGTATGGTAATCATCATCATCAACTAAATGTGTGTGTGTGTGCACATGCATAAATACCCAATACACAACTCAAACAAACAAAAGAAAACATAATTATACCTTGATGTGTGGAGCTTCGCATTGTCTTCTTATGCTTTACCTTTCAAAACATCATTCAACATACTTCAAATTTTGTCCTGTTGCAATAGTTTCATGTTAGGACCCATCAAATAAATTTATGTTTGTTTATGAAAATAACAAAACCAATCTAAATAAATACAATACTATGACAATGTAAATTACAATACTATTCAAGTAAATTAATTGTTAATAATAGATCACCTGATAAAACATGGATAACCAAAAACACTATGTATATAAGGCCATCAATCACATCAAAACGCCATTTCTTGCCTCTTAACTATGGAAATGTTTCTCAACACTATCTGTAACAAGTTCCAATGGAGGAGTCAAATAGCAATAGTGAAAATTATAGAAATAGTTGTTTTTAATGTATTCTTCCTTACCATTCATTAAGCTCCTCTCTGTTTCGAGAATAATTTAATATTCTCTACTAAACAGGACCAACAACGTGAAGGTGGAAGCTCTTATGGCCCCTCCCCCCCTCACATCACTCTCAATTCCCCAAACCCAATGCATCTACTTGCAAATAACAATTTATTTCACTATTTCACAATCCAAATAACAATGCATCTACAATGCAAATAACAATGCATCTATTGCAAATTATTTCAATCAATAGCTGAAATATGCTTTCATTAAATCATTCTTTAAATCATTCATTAAACCATTCAATCATTCAATAGCTGAAAAAACCATTCATTAAACCATTCATTAAATCATTCATTAAACCATTCATTTAGTCAATGGAAGATAATAAAAAAATTAGTAAACCATTCATTAAAGCATTCATTTAAACATTCATTCATGAAATAGAGGAAAAAACCATGAAAAATTTTTATTATAAATAATAATTACTCAAAATTTGTTTAGTCACTTCTTTTTAACTTTTCTTCTCTTTAAATATTTAGTTAGAGTCACATCTTCCAGAATCTGATCCTCAGTCTCCCTACTAGTCTACTCGCAAGGTTGAACTTCCGGCGAAGGGCGATGAATTTTTGCATTAATGTCAAAATCGGTCATTAATATATTTATATTTTTATAAATACGAGTAATTCATTTAAAAAAACATTACGAATGTGTGTTTTTACCTACCATGGGCACATCATCATGTTCAACATTATCTTGTACAAGCCCAATCTGTTCATTGTTATCTACATCTACATGCTCTGCAGTTCAATTGTGTAGAATTAGAATTAATGTTCATCATCTACAATTATCTATACAAAACAATAGCACATTAATAAATTCATTACCAATAATCGAAGCATGATCTTTGTCTGGTTGGTCATGTACATCATCGACATGAACGGGATCATTACTTTCCTGCTTAAAAAGGAATAAATAATTTATGTTAATTCATTTATAAGGAATAAATTGAATGAGAATTAATAAATTATCATTAAACTATACATTTTTTACGTACCTGTGCACCAGATGGATCAGCAGAAGATCGTGCAGTATACCCAGACAAGCTTCTCTAATGTTCAACAACGGCGTCAAAGCCCTATTTGAAGCCAAGCTTCATGTAATCCGCACTAGGCAATTATTTGAACCGATCGGCCTTCATATTTGCATGATGTCATTAATTTTAAATTTTTTGCAAGAACAAAACGAAAATAATTATCTGTATGATATTTGGATGCGGATTCGGGTTTTGCGATACTTACATATCAGTTCACCAAGTTCGAGTAACCAACGGGCCCAAGCTTGTGTTGGAAAAAAAATTCAATTCTTTCCTTGGTGACCTTAGATGTGTCCGAGAGCCTAATCAAGTTTTGAAATACATTAGTTGATGTACCAAATTTAATATAAAAACTAGTAATAATAAGGCTTACCACTACATTTTGGAATGTATTGCATACCTCCCTATTCCTGGTGGTATCTTTCCTGATTTTCTCAAGCCCTTCTCTTTTCCATCTTCCACCAGGTATTTTCACTCCATAGATGGAATCATTGGAGGGCGCTCATACCTAGGGTTCTTTTCTAGGTGAACCCTATACTGGTCTCGGACAATCTTCAGATGTTTTTCAGCCTTCTATAGGACCTTTGATGTATCAAAGGTATCTTTTCCGAACAGACCAACCAAGCAATTAGTCAGATCATCCTTTAAATATTTTGGCTACATGTTCCACATTGTGCGGATGGTGGGCCTGAAGATCTCCAAGGCCAAATCATTCATATGTTTATAAAATATATCATTTCTTGAAAAACATTAATTCCATCATTAGTCAACATTAAAAAATATTATCAGTATATTAAACACAAATTATAAAAAATAAATTGAGCAATCTATAATCACCTGAAATCCTCTCTATATTTATTGGAACCAGTCATTCATTCACCAAAAATGTACACATTATTGAACCAGTGCTAGTGACATGAGAAGATCTAGGAAATGCATCCACATCTCTATCTAACCCTGCATCCACCCCTTCTTCTGCAGCATCTGTTGTGGTTGGGGCAGCATTGGTTGCACCCTCTGTTGGCCTTGAGGGTGTCACAGAGCATGTTGCCGACTGTTCATGGGACAATATGGGAGCAGTATGTGGTGTACGTGGAGTGGTTTGGTCACTAGGACCAACATTTCCTTGACCACCAATGATAAGCTCCATAACATGTTGTAAATTCAAACCATTGTATTATAAGTTCAATAGTATATAAAATTAAATATTATAAAGTTATTATACATTTATTTACATTATTATTCGAGAACTTGATTCAAATTTTTTACGTTGTTGTAACAACAATTGAATCCTTTTTTCGATCTCTTTTGTTTGTGGAACTGTCAATGTCAGAAGAACCATATCCTCATTTTGTTTTTTCCTAGTCTTCTGTAGCACCCTCAACGTGTCTACAAACCCTCTAATTTCACTATCTCTCATCAACTAGGAGACCTCATTCTATAAAGAGTGTTGATACGGTGTTTCATAAACCGAATCCCCTGTCTGCAACAGAAATATATAAAAAATTGCTTAGTCTTTGAAGCAATAGTGTGCGCAAACAATTATATTAACAAAAATTGTCTATCATGATAGATTCATAGGATTACATCTAGGATTACCTGATGCCTAGATGAGGGTGTGGTCTGATCAACAACTGGGGACTTACCTCGATTAGCCACCTGCAAAAAAAATAGAGAACATTATCACAATGAACTCAATATGTAAAAGATAACAAAAACATAACAAAAATAAACACTATGCTACATGTTTTATATGTGTACATTTTTTAAGTATTTATAATGTGGAATTACATTTAGGTTTACTGGTTTCCTCGAGGCACCAGTCGTCTGATCAACAGTTGGGGAATTTTCCCGGTCAACTTGCAAATAACGTAGACAACATTATCATCATGAACGCAAACATAAAAACGAAAAAATACATAACAAAATAAACATTATGCTACACGATATACATGTTTATGATTTTAAAGTATTTGAAATAGATAATTACATTCATGTTTTCATGTTGCCCCAATGTCGCAGTTGGCTGATCAATAGCCGGTTGGTTTCCCTAATCAACACTCTACATGGAAAATAGATAAAATTATATAAAAGAACCGAATATACTAATGAAAATACATAACAATAGATCTGTATGTCCATCCTAAATTTATTACATTGGCAATATCGATGTATACCTGCTGCCTTGACTCAGGTATACAAACATCTATGGAGAGGGAGGTGCCCTTGAGAGAACCTTGCATCAAAAACATACTAAAAAATACCTAACGAAACCATAAAAGTAGAAAATTACAATTATATGCTATCGAAAAATACTATAGTTGTTAAAATAATTAATAAAAGGTTGGTTAAATTGTTGGATGTACCACAACCATACTAACCGTGTTTGTATCTACACGATTCAAATTGTAATTAATAAGCAGTTCTTTGCCAATAGCTATTGATTTAATTGCACATACAAAGACATGGTTTCCTTCACGCGACTCGAATATGCAGTTGGGTTGCTTAAGTGTAGACCCCAGTTGTGTACTATTTATAAACCCCACAATATTACCAGTTGTTTTTGGCCTTCCATCCATGTACAACGTTGCTCCTTTATTTTGAGCTTCGTCTTTCAGTTGTATATAATTCATTGACAACCCATATCTATGCATACTTTGTGTATATTGGACCAGGTGCATCCAATCACTGTAGTTGTAATAGGGGCCAACATACTCCATCAATTTTGTACATCTCTTGTATCCAACCTTTATGTCATCCATGCAAAACAACCCCAATCCATATTAATTTTCAACCCTAAGGAAATCCCATAGTAGAAAGAACCAAAAAAGATTATTTCGCACAAATCAAAGGGCTATTAAAATAATGGTATCATGCCTTCCTCAATGATTTGTTGAATCCTTTGAAATTGTCTTCTAAATATAGTGAGACAGGGCTCAAAACACTTACCTAAAGAGATTGTTTCATTTTCTCTTTATCATTAATTTCTATGATATGTGTTTCAAGTGATGTTAATGTTGTTGATCCAGTGCTATTCTCTTGTCAATTTCCTAATAGGGTGGCATTAAATGGCTTGCATTCTACTTTGATCAATCTTACAAAGTATTTTTCTCCAACCAACGATATTAAACTTGAATGGATTTTGAACCTTTCCTCTCTTTCCACTTGGAGAAAACTTAGCAAATGGTTTGGTTCACCTCCAACTTCGACCCAAGTTCTTATCCTTTTGTGATCACTCATCAAGGAGGCATAGATTAACCTAATGTTGTCAACAAGAACACCATCGTCTTCTTTATCATTATATTTTATGCTGTATGTTTCAAGTGACACTAATTCTTGTTGATCTTTTATTATTCTCTTATCATTCGTGTAAGATATTGTTGTCGTTTTCACAAACTTGAGGTTTGAAACAAATTGTATTCTTATAGACTCTTTGAGAGAGGCATCAATTGGTTTGTGTTGAGATTATTAAGCATATACAGAAGGCTTCAAAAAGAGAAGCTCGAATTTGTCCTTCTCTACTCCATCATCAAATAGGTTGAGGTTAGCTTCTTCAATGCCACATATAGGTTCACTATAATTGTCTCGAGATAAATTAAAAAAATTTAATCTTCAACAGTCTCTACCAACAGAACAGTCTATTATATGTACTAGGAGCTTCAGTCAAATCAAGAGAAATATTCTACAAACATATGAAGAACCATTTGATTTTGTAAACCAAGGGGCTGGAAAAAGGGCAAG
Source organism: Pseudotsuga menziesii (assembly GCA_001517045.1). Taxonomy (NCBI): domain Eukaryota; kingdom Viridiplantae; phylum Streptophyta; class Pinopsida; order Pinales; family Pinaceae; genus Pseudotsuga; species Pseudotsuga menziesii. Next base: position 29,471 of record LPNX010242046.1, on the reverse strand, counting down.
GAAACATCAAAGATCACTCACACCAGGGAATAATTCTAAATCTAACCAACTGTCTAAACCACAAAGGTCGTCTTCTCGTGTTAAATGTAAGAGGGGTAAACAAAAATCAGACGCAGTGACAATTGACATAAAATGTTCAAATAACAAATGGAGGACATCAAAATACCTAGTACTTGCTTCAATACCGAAGGCATAAACCATAAGATTCATGATTGTCCATTAATGGCCAAGTATTACCTAACCCAATTTCCAATGAACTAAGCATCTCACGGTCGAATCAGGATATTGGGCCAAGTTTATTGCACAATCCATCTATCATTTGAGGTACATACAAAATGTGTATGCCCAAGGCTTGCTATATCATGAATTTGAAGAATCGAAGTTACATAAATTGCATCAAAAAAAATTCAAAGTCCGAGGGGAAGAACCCTAAATTAAGTGGTGGAAAAATCAAAATGGTCATTTTGTTGGATTAACATATTCAACAAAATTTAGGAGTACAACCATCAATCTGACCTACCTTTTTTTCACTATTGAAACAAGGTTGTCATTGTTTGTGACAGGGTTGAAGGTGGATGTTATTGTTGTTGACAGTATCTTGAGATACATCAATGATCTGACCTATCTGAGGTATATTGTTTAAGGACTGACTTGATTAGGGTAGCCTCCAATTGTTGATCATCAACTTACATGTAGGTTCATCATTATATGCAGCTCCAAATTGCCTAAATGTGCACAGTAGTCCCTTTTTTATGCCTAGGGTGCCTTCTCCACAGTTGCAACAAACCCAAGACTGATGTTATTTATGCTAAGATTGCACCCAAAATTAATTTTTTTGTGGTTTGTTGAGAATTAATTTGAGGGAACGACTTTGGGAAGAGGGTGGATGGATAGCCCAAACACACCTGAAATGCTTAATCATTGCCCAGGATTAAAAGTGCTCAAGCTGAAGTTTTGCTTTTTTCTTATGATTTTTATCCTTGCCTATAATTATCATTAACATGTTGTTATCCATTTAAAAGTGTGCAAAATTATCTCTGAAAATGTACATCCACTCTACAGGATCTATAAGAACTAAAATAATTAAAGTGATGGATGTATGTAGATTGCTGCAGACATTATATCTCTACTCATTTGATTTCCTACAAAGTGTTGTAGCTTTCTTAGTGCTCCTGTTTGTTTATCATTTAGGTTCAATTTAACGGTGAAATCAACAAGTCCAGGAAAATCTTCTAGTACATCTCCTTTATAGTAATGGACAAATAATGATGTTAGTTCTTGGAGATCCTGTAGAGTGGATGTTTTAACCTCTTCATTGCTACTCTGTAGTGCATAACCCATCACTTCAGAGAAGATTCTAATGGTTTTATTGGACATATTAGGGTATCCTAATCAATTTCATAATGATATATGGGAGGAATGCATTCTGAAATTCCATGTGTATTGGAATCTGCTAGGTTTCATGTTGAATTACATATTGAATCTCTTCCAAGGTTGAATGTGGCCCTGAGGATATTAAGATTAATATGTTCAATATATATCTTAACTTGCAAAAAAGTGACATAAGAAATTGGTATATATGGATTCCTAGTAAGGGTGTATACTCAATTGTAAATATTCTCAAGTTGTTATACAAGATATGGGATCCTATTCTTAATGAGGAATTTGTTGAGGATCCAGTTTACCGTCCACAAAATCAATCCCTTGAAAAAATCCATGAATATTCCTTTGAAGAAGACCCTATTTATGAAAGAACCCATTCTCCTATTATATTACCTCATCCCAAGAATCTGAATTAGATGGTCCATATTGTTGAGATTTTGATGAGGAATATTTTGTAGGCAAACCTGTGTTTGATGATGAGATGGAAAATGCATGCATTTATCCATTTCATGAAGATTTGGATGTTATATTTGAAATCAATAATCATAATTTTGGGGACCCCATATATGATTCATATAGTGAAGCATCTAATGAGGAACCTAAATATTTGGAACCTATAGAGAAACCAAGCATCCACTCTACAATATCTCCAAGAACTAACATCATTACATCTCTATTCATTCAATTTCCTACAAAGTGTTGTAGCTTTCTTAGTGATCCTCTGTGTTTATCATTTAGGTTCAACTTAACATTGAAATCAACAAGTCCAGGCAAATATTCTAGTACATCTCCTTTATAGTAATGGACAAATAATGATGTTAGTTCTTTGGAGATCTTGTAGAGTGGATGTAAATGTTGGCTCAAACTCATACACAGGTTTGCATTAGTGTCCAACTAAGGTGGTCTATTATAGTCCAAGCATTGGCATATTCAATGCTTAGAGAGGGGAAGGTCTAACCCAAAGCATCACACGACACTAAATTCTATATGACTCTAATGCAACATGGACATCATGACCAACGTTTTCTCCACCATATAGGGTTCCTTTATTTACCTATGCAAGTCCCCATTCATTCAAGTGCAACTCATTCTCATACCACCTTCAAAAAATGAGCCCTTATAATTATTAGTACCTTCTACTACAGAATGTGACACAACTATACTAAATAAGAATTCATTTATTAACATAGTTGTGGAATAAAAAAATAACACATAATTTTCATATAAAAGGAACAAACCAAATATTTGGAATGGGGGTCTCATTTCATTAATATTCGTCATAATCCAATACATCCTCAGAACATAAATATAACAAGTCTAGTACAGATCATATTACAAGAATGACTATCCACTGTTATGCCAAAATCCTTACAATTCAAGCAACTGCAACACCCTTCTATTGTTTAACCATATTATACTAGCTATCAACTATAACAACATCATTAATAACAGTACCAACAACCCTTTTCCAGGCCTAAACCTTTACAAAATATATCCTCTCTTAAGGGTGGGGAGTTCCAATCAAAACCCTATATATCTAATGTCTTTCTTCACTATTTGTCTTGATGGACTGCCTGTTATCTCCTCTCCTTCTCTAACCAAATGTCTTCCATCTCTCACCACCTCATCCAAACAAATATTATTCTAAAAATTAAAAATTAAGGACCTAATAAGACCAAACAAAACTTGTTGGATTTCCCTGATGTTGGTCATCCGTGTGTTTCCCCTGTCCAGTGGACAACCCCCCTGTTGTATATGCTATACATTTGATTTGATGCATATCTCGGATACATATACACATGGATGTTATAAATGACACGAAGAAAAATCAAATCATCCATAAACCTAGTTAGATCAATTTTGGAAATAGAGTGGTTAATCGAGTTCATTCCAACATCGAAAAACCATTTATAATCATATAGGGGTGGGGGATTCCTCTGATTCAAGTCAGGTTTCTAATTGTTGTAAAAAAATCTTGGCATGCAATAAAGAATGGGAACTATTTCTGAAGATAAACCACTACTCTATTTGGGTTGAGTATTCACATAGAACTTCTTCCTACTCCCTTGCAGCTCTGATGATGGGTGGGCTACGATGAGCCAAGAGATAAGGTTGCCCCTAGCTATCATCTATCCTAATGTAATGTGGCAATCTAGGGCATCTAAAATTTCATTTTGGAATTGATGTGGTTGTAGATGTTTTCCCACAAATACACAGCAAACATCATAGCATGCCCAAAAAAACTAAAACCCTAAACTGGTTGCATGCCCATCCAATCTAAAACCCTGAACAGGTTGCATTCCCCAAAACCCCTGTCACAGCATGCCCAAAAAAAAGAGGTGATGCTTACCCGTTGAGCCATGAGCTCCAAATTGAAACCGTGGGCTCCAAACATGATCCATGAGCTCCAAATGGGAACCTTGAGCTCAAAATAGAAACTGTGAGCTCCAATTCTAGATGTTTTCCCACAAATACACAGCATGCCCAAAAAAAATAAAACCCTGAACTGGTTGCATGCCCCAAAACCCCTATCACAGCATGCCCAAGAAAATGAGGTGATTCTTACCCATTGAGCCATGAGCTCCAAATTGAAACCGTGATCTCCAAACGTGAACCGTGAACTCCAAATGGGAACCTTGAGATCGAAATAGAAACCATGAGCTCCAATTCTCAACTGTGACCTCCAATTCTGAACCCTGAGCTCCAACTTTGAACCCTGAGATCCAATTCTCAACACTAAGCCACCGTGAAATGACACACATGAGCTACTCCGAAATTCATAATTCCAAATTGCATTGAACTATCCAAAACGAGTCCCGACAATGTCGAAAAAGACTATGTTTTTTTTTATTATATATTATTTTATATTATATGTATTTTATTTTTGTTATTTTATATTATATGTATTTTATTTTTATTATTTTATATTATATGTATTTTATTTTTACTATGTTTTTTTTATTATATATTATTTTATCATCATCATCCATATATAGGTAGTGATATGAAGGTTAATTTCTACACATATCCACATATAGGTAGTGATATGAACTTTTCACCAACATTAAGAATAAGTAAAACTTACTATACTTCAAAGATACTTGTTTTGTTATCCACCAACATTAGGTGTGGAAATAGAACCCAAGAGATAGAACAATTACACTCACAAAATTGCTAATCAAACATGCAAAATTCACACCAAAGGAGACTGAAATTGGAGCATAACACTAATCTATATTAAATAAGTGTACAATAGCAAACATTGTGAAGTAATAGGCTGCTGCAATATATCATTACATAAGATAATCGAACGCATAAATATGCCATTCGAAATAGTAAAAAAGTACGCTTACTAAATCTAGTCAAATCCCCCATAGGTGCATAAAGCAGTTTCCAAATCTATGAATATGCTCACGAATTTGCTAAGTCAAGTGGGAAAGATAAAGAGGGATGGAAAGACAAATCATACATGATTTTATTTGGAGAAAAGGAGGGAGGATGATGTGGGAAAAAAACAAGTCAACTACACCTACTCTAGCTTTTCTTTTTACCTTAAATCAGAATAAAACAAGGCAGCTTTTCAGAAAAAACATATATGCGCTTTGGAGGATCTAGAATAAATAAGACATGCTAAATTGGGTTTCCAAGATGTTTCCCAATCGCTCCATGACTCATTTTTAGTATGTGTTGACTTCTAGGACTTGTAGAAGGCAACTGGCATAGAATGAAATCTAGGAAACTACGTAATATGACAAAAATAATTAAATTAATTTCTAAGGTAGCTAACTATGGGTTGATTATTCTAACACCCCCCCTTAAGCTTTAATTTATGAGTAAATATCAGAAAACTATAGGGCCTAGAAACAAAACTTAGTCACCCTTTACATACTGCTTGTCCATACAACCAAGGAAAGAGGCAAAAACCCAGTGGGAAAATCCTCCCTTAAACATGGACAGGAAAAACAAAATTTTGGAAATCTTGTCATCAATCATGTTTCAAGTCATGATCAGCAATCTCAAGTAGTGATTTGAGATTGCTGAAGGTTTTCTCACAAAAAACTTTGGTGAATATGCCTTCTACTTGTTCTGAAGATGCACAGAAGAGTAGATTAATGGTGCCATCATGCACAAGCTGTCTGATGTAGTGCATATGGATCTCAATGTGCTTGGTTCACTGTCTCTGAACTTGATCATTGCATATTCTAATGGTGCTCTTATTATCATAGTAAATAATAGTTGAAAACTCTGATTCGAAACCACATTCTCCAAGTATCCCCTTCAACCACAAACATTGAGTTGCTGCATTTACAACTCCTCTATACTCTGCTTCTGTAGATGAGAGTGCTATGGCACTCTAATTCTTGATTGACCAACTGATTGGTCCTTCTATGAGCACAAACACATATATTTATTTATACTTTCGATCTGTGTTGTCACCTGCCCAATCACTGTCAGTAAACCCAATCAAATCAAGATAAGATTTTGCTTTGTAGAAGATCCCATGAATTCTTGTTCCTTGAACAAAGTTTAGGATCCTTTTGGTTTCTCTCCAATGGATCTCATCAGGTTGATCCATGTATCTTGAAGCCACACTAACTACATAATATATATCAGGTCGAGTGTGTGGAAGATAAAGCAAACACCCAATCAACTGCCTATACAGTGTATTATTTACCATAGGAGAAGAACCTACTTCTTCAAGATTAACTTCTGAAAGGAAGGGAGTCTTGCTTGGCTTGCAATCTTTCTTTTTGAACTTGTTCAGCAAATCCAAAGCATACTTGGACTAATGTAATTTTATTCCATGTTGGTATTGAGCAATTTCGAGACCCAAGAATTGGCTCAACAATCCCAAATCTGTCATAGAAAATGCATGGTTCATTGCATCCTTTAAGGATGCAATCTCTTTCTTTGAACTTCCTATAATCAGAAGGTGATCCACATACAATACAATAATCATCAAAGAACCATGAATCAGCTTCAAATATACATTAGGATCATATTTTCATCGAACAAAACTCAGTGATAGCAAAAAGCCATCAATCTTGGCATACCAAGCCATGGGGGCTTGCTTGAGCCTATACAATGATTTCTATAACCTGCACACTAAAGATGGATTAGAAACAAACCCTTCAGGTTGCTGCATGTAAATATCTTCAGTGATATCTCCATTTAGGAAAGCACACTTCACATCCATGTGATGTACCTCCCATTGCTTCAAAGTTGAAATGGCTAGAGCTATCCTTATGGAGTCCATCTTTGCCACTGGTGCAAAGGTTTCATTGTAGTAAATACCATGTACTTGTGAGTATCCATTGGCTACCAATATTTCCTTATATTTCAAAGGTGAACCATCAGCAACAAACTTAGTCTTGAAAACCCACTTGCATTGAACTAGCTTCCTCCCTAGGGGAAGATCAACCGGTTCCCAAGTGTTGTTCTTCTAGAGCAAGCTGAATTCTTCTTTCATGGTTGTTTTCCATCTTGGATCATGTGCTGCATATTCATATGTATGTGGATCTAATTCAACCATCAGATAGCACTTCTTAGGAAATAGAGGATCTTTCACACAAAGGGCACTCTCAAATTGAGTTATATCCCTCCTAGTGTCACTAGGATTTCCAGCTAGTTCCCCAGCTGCATGAATGGTATTTGCTGCCCATTTTGGTCTTATAGGACTATTAGGATATGCAATCAAATCATCATTATTAGAAATATAGAATCAGAAAACTCATTAGTCTCTTCACTCACAATCAATGGATCTGGTGGTGAAGAAGACTCTCCAATTTCAACTGTTACTAAAAGCTCTTCTTGGAACTGAACACTTATTTCAATGAAAGATTTTTTAGTACTCAAGTTGATCAACTTGTACCCTTTTGAATCTTTAGAATATCCAGAAAATAGGAACTCTTGGCTTTGGGGCTGCAAATTCTTCCTCTTTTCAGTTGGAATTCTAGCCCAAGCCTTTGAACCAAAAATCCTTAAATGGGTCACATCTGGCTTGTTCCCACTCCAAGCTTCGAAAGGAGTCATACCATCAAGCTGTTTATGAGGCACCCTATTTTGGATGTAGGATGAATAGTTTATAGCCTCGGCCCAAAACTTTGGTGGCAAAGTCTTAGCCTCCATCATCCAGGTTTCCATCTCCTTCAGTTATATGTAAGTTTCTCTCAGCAACACCATTTTGCTGTGGTGTTTAAGGGATTGAATGCTGCATCTGAATACCTACATATTTACAATACTGAATGAACTCAAACTTGACATACTCACCACCATTTTTACATCTGAGGATCTTGATTTTCCTCCCATACTAGTTTTCAGCCAAGGCTCTAAATACTTTGAAGAGGTCAAAAAATTCAGGCTTATGCTTTAGGATGTGAACCCAACAATACCTGGAAAAGTCATCTATGAAGGTAAGTTCATATTTGGATTGAATCATGGACATATGAGGGAATGTACCAGCAATGTCACTATGGATCAACTTAAAAGGTGTAGAGGTTCTCTCATGACTAGCTTTCTCATACTTGTGCTCTGGGTGTTTTCCTAGGATACAACCTTGACAGAATCCCTTAGAAAACTTGATCTTTGGTAACCCTATGACCATATATTTTTCACTCAAATCAGAAAGATACTTGTAGTTAATATGGCCAAATATTTCATGCCAAAGCTTTCTTTCTTCATTAGCATGAATCAGAAGAGCAGAGGGGTTTGAGTAGGGTAGAAAATGGGAAAACTTGTATACCTTCGAAGTGTGATCTACAACACCTTTTTCTATGACTTTACCATTCAAAATCTCAGTGATTTCAACATCATCAGGGGAGAAGATGACATTCTTTGGAGACCCAGCATGAGTCATCTGATACATTGACAATAGATTAGAGGCAAGACCTGGAACATACAACACATTATTGAACTTACCATGGTCAAGATCAATCCTTCCCTTCCCCAAACTGTTAGTGAGAGAATCATCTCCCAAAACTATTGGTGGACCTTTTGACATGTCAAGAGAGGAGAATGTCTCTTTTGTCAAAACCATATGTCTAGAAGCTCCAGAGTCTATGATGAAGCTAGGTGAGCTTGATGTGCCAGCAACCAAGGCATGTACTCTCTCTCTCTATCCTCTGAATTTGATCCGCATTCCCTCTTCTTTGAGAAATAAGGAAGGGAGATGTTATTCTTCTCCAGGAGTTAGGTCAACATGTCCATTTGCTTCTTCATACAAGAGCTCTCAGGATTATAGCCCTTACTGCAGTATGCACACTTGCTCATTTCTCCTTTGTTCTTCTTCTTCTGGGAGTTCTTCTTGGAACCTTAGGGCTCCTCTTGAGACTTGTTCTTGTCTCTCTTTTGCTAAAGTGGACTTTTAGCTTTTTTCTTACTTTTTGAATCCACCCTTGAATCTCCAGCAACCAAAGCTTGGTGTTTGGAAGGTTTGATGGTGTCCATCATCACCAACTTATCTTGCTCCTATGTGAGGGATTCCATGAACTCTATAAGCTTAGGCATCTTCCAGGCTCAAGCTGTCAACGTGGTGGCATGGAAGGCCAAAACAAACACTGAATAGTCAAGACCAAGCTTAGAGAGTATGGCCAAAACTAGTTGCTCTTCCTTCTTTTTGTTCCCACATTGTTTCAACTACAAAACAAGGGCCTTAAACTTGGAAAAGTAGAGCTACAATTATTCGAAGCTACTGGGACTCAAAGAGATTGACTCATTTTCGATTTGATGTCCTCTCATCTCATCTGTCTTTCCAAAAATCTCTTCTAGCTTCTCCCACACTTCATTAGGTGATGTCAATCCATCAAGATGGAAGAGGAGGTCTTTTGAAATGCTCAGACACAAAATATCATAGGCCTCATCCCTCCTGTTGTGCCATTTAATTTTCTCTGTAGCTGCATTGGGCTCTGCCTCAGTTGCCATAGTCACCCTGTAGATACCTTTTTCTCTCAACAATATCTCCATCTCATCTTTCCACTCAAAGAAATTGAATGGAGTCAAGATGATCTTCTGAGATTGGTCCATAGCTCAGAAACTATGCCCTCCAATCAGTAGAATGTGCTCCCAGTCAAGATGTCAAACCTGCAATAGCAATAAGGAACGAGAGAAATTGATCTACAAAGGCTCTGATACCATGTGTAAATTGAACCCAAGAGATAGAACAATTACACTCAAAAAATTGCTAATCAAACATGCAAAATTCACACCAAAGGAGACTGAAATTGGAGCATAACACTAATCTGTATTCAATAAGTGTACAATAGCCAACCTTGTGAAGTAATAGGCTGCTGCAATATATCATGACATGAGAAAATCGAATGCATAAAGATGCCATTCAAAATAGTCAAAAAGTAGGCTTACTAAATCTAGTAAAATCCCACATAGGTGCATAAAGCAGTGTCCAAATCTATGAAGATGCTCACGAATTTGCTAAGTCAAGTGGGCAAGCTAAAGAGGGATGGAAAGACAACTCATACATGCTTTTATTTGGAGAAAAGGAGGGAGGATGATGTGGGCAAAAAACAAGTCAACTACACCTAGTCTAGCTTTTCCTTTTGCCTTAAATCATAATAAAACAAGGCAGCTTTTTAGAAAAAGCAGATATGCGCTTTGGATGATCTGGAATAAAGAAGACATGCTAAATTGGGTTTCCAGGATGTTTCCCAAGCACTCCATGACTCAGTTTTAGTATGTGTTGACTTCTAGGACTTGTAGAAGGCAACTAGCATAGAATGGAATCTAGGAAACTAGGTAATAAGACAAAAATAATTAAATTAATGTCTAAGGTAGATAACTATGGGTTGATTATTGTAAAATTAAGAATAAGTAAAACTTAGTTTACTTCAAATATTCATTTTTGAAAAAAATTGCATAATACTGGCAAACCTTTCAATCAAAAAGTGATGGGAAGGAAATTGTTGAATATAGCCAATAAAATGAAAGGAATTTTTTGTATCCTTGTAATACTTGTTATATCTAATAGATTCCTCAACTTCTAGAATTGTGGGTCCCAAATATTTGTTCAATAGAGAGATGCAAACCTAAGAGGAAGAAAAACATCCTAAATTGAATAATGAACCTTCACAATAATGAGGGAAGAACCATCTACATAACGACACATCCCTATCTTGGATAAATGAAAATATAGCTTTGAAGGATGATTGAAAAGTTGAGCATGTGAGTCGAGCTAGTGACAACTAGGGTAGAACCTAGCTACACAAAAAGTTCAAGTTCAATTCTTTCAATTACAATATTATAAAATCATATCTTAAAAAGTCATCATATTACTCTATTATTCTTATCTTCTCTTGCAACAAAAATATTCCTATTTTTGATGGTTTGTGAAAACACATAAAGTTGGGGATATTTAAAAATATCACCCAAATAAAGTGAAACAATTGCCTAACTCATGTCCCTTAGCTTTGATGATCATGAAGATGACGATGATGATGATTATGATGATGATGACGATGATGATGATGACGATGATGATGAAGATGATGATGATGGTGATGATGGTGTTGATGATGATGATGATGATTATAATCGTCAAGAAGATGACAATGATGAAGATGACGAAAATGATGATGATTATTATGATGATGATGACAATGATGATAACGATGATGATGATGATGAATGATGAAGATGGTGATGATGGCGATGATGGTGATGATGATGTTGATGATGATAATGATGATTATCATCACCATGAGGATGACGATGATGATGATGATGATGATGATGATGATGTGTGATGATGACGACGATGATGATGTTGATGATTATGATGATTATGATGATGATGATGATGATGATGATGGTGACGATGATGATGATTATGATGTTGATGACGACAATGACAATGATGATGATGATGATGTTGATGATGATGATGATGATGATTATCATCATCATTAGGATGACGATGATGAAAATAATGATTATGACGATGATGATGATGATGAAGATGATGATTCTGTTGACAATGATGATCATGATCATGATGACTTTCTTGATGATGATGATGATGATGTTCATGATAATGATGACGATGACGATGATGATGACAATCTTGATGATGATGTTGACGATGATAATGATTATGATGATGATGATGATGATGTTGATGTTGATGATGATGATGACCATACCCTTATGATGATGACGATGAAGACAATGATGTTTGATGATGATGACGATGATGATGAAGATGATGATGAAGATGATGATGTGTGATGATGACGACGATGATGTTCCTAGACGATGATGATGATGATGATGACGATGAAGATGACAACAACAACGATGATGATGATGATTATGATGTTGATGACGACAATGAAAATGATGATGATGATGACGATGATCATGAGGATAACGATGATGATGATGATGATGACGATGGTGATGATTATGTTGATGATGATTATCATCATCATGAGGATGACGATGATGATGACAATGATGATGATGATGGTCATGATGATGAAGACGATGATGACGAAGATGATGATGATGATGACGATGATGACGATGATGCTGACGATGATGATGATGATTATAGTGATGATGATGATCAACATGATGATGATGATGAAGATGATGGTGATGGTGATGATGTTAGTGGTAATTCTTTTTACAAAAAATAAGATAAAAGAATAGGTCTATGATGATGATGATGACGATGAAGATGATGATGATGGTGATGATGATGATGATAATAAGATGATGATGATGATGATGATGATGATGACAATGGATATAATGATGATGGTGATGATGATGATAATAAGATGATGATGATGATGATGATGATGATGATAAGATGATGATGATGACGATAATGATGAAGATGATGATGATGGTGATGATGATGGTGATGATGATGAAGACGACGATGATGACTATGACAACGATGATGATGATGATGATGATGATGATGTGTGATGATGATGATGATGATGATGAAGATGATGATGTGTGATGATGACGATGATGATGATGAAGACAATGACGATGATGATGACAACGATGATGAAGATGACGAGGATGATGATGATGATGATGATGATGATGAGGATGAGGATGACGATGATGATAATGAAGACGATTATGTGTGAGGATCACGACGATGACAACGACGATGATGATGATGATGATGATGATGAGGATGACAATGATGATGATGACGATGATGATGAAGATGATGATGATGGTGATGATGAGGAGGAGGAGGAGGAGGATGATGAGGATGAGGATGACAATGATGATGATGACGATGATGATAAAGATGATGATGAAGATGATGATAATGAAGATGACGATGATGATGATGTTGTTGATGATGATGATGTGTGATGATGATGACAATGATGATGAAGATGATGATGTGTGATGATGACGACGATGATGATCATGATGAATACAATGATGATGAAGACAATGATGATGATGACGATGATGATCAACATGATGATGATGGTAATGGTGATGATGTTAGTAACTCTTTTTTTTAAATAAGATAAAAGAATAAGTCTAATTAAATATTTTCCTTTCAATATATTTCATCATCTTCTTCATCCATGTCATCATCTTCTTCATCCAAGTCATCATCTATATCATTAGATCCAGATTCAACATTGTAAGGGTTAGCCATATCATCATCATCATCAGTTATGCTCATCGTGTCATCGTTGTTATAATCTTCGTCGGCATTGTCTACTAGATCATCTGATTCAACTATTTCTTGGACATCTTCTATTGGATCATCATCATCATCACCTAACTCATGTTGATCATGCTCTTCATCATCGTCTTCTTCTTCCAAAGTACCCTCTTCATTAGCATCGTCTAGGTTATACTTTACCGGCCTTTCCCTTAGATTGTGTCTCACAAAAAATGACCAGCCCACTTTACCTGGAACCTCCAAGTAAAATACTTGTTCACATTGGCTTGGAATAACATAAGGCTCTGTTCCTGGCTCAAACAACCTTGTATTTACCATGGTAAATCCATTATATTGTTCAATAATAGTTCTATCGGGATCACATTGATTCAATCATAACCTGTACCATTTGACAACGAATAGAACTACCTTACAGGATTTAAAGTGACATTGTATAATTACCTTGATGAAGACTTGCCAATCATGTGTTTTGACCCCCACAAAATCACCTTTTTTTGTTATGATATTCTTGAAGTTCACACAAAATCCAGTGGGAAATTAAATTTTCCGCATTACTTCTTTGAAAACATTGCTTTGTTGCTCCGTAAACATCCATGGAATTGATTTTGTATTAACTTGGTCTCTGTTGCTATGAAATTGGATGATGTCTTTCATTGCATGTTTTATTTCTTGAATGTCTTTGCAAGCTTTCAAAACTTTATATTTCTCCCTCCTTAGCTCTAGTAGGCGTCATAATGTTTCAGTAACATTCTTTCCAATATGCATTGTATCAAACAAATGAGCAATTTGTAGGTGCTCGTAGTAGGGAAACTTGCTAAATTGAATAGGATAACTTTTCATTCCTCATGGAAGCTCATTAATTCCTTCATGATCATGATGGAAATCATGAATATTAGTTTATAAATAAATTACATCATAAATCAAATATGGCCACTACAGTAAACAACTCACAATAAAAATTAAAATACATAACAATTCATATACGATGATCCATACATACCATGATGATGATTTCTATTGTATTGCATCTCTCTTGCTTCCCATTGAAAATATTTTTTTGGGTTTTTCTATACCTATGATTTTTAGAGAGTAAATGCCTATACTCATCAAACACCTCATTTATTAAGCTTTTTGAGCGACAAGATTTTATCTTCGGACCACAAACTAGACATGCAAATTTACCCTTTGTCTTATTAATCTTGCACATTGATCTAGGAACAAATAATCAGTCTCATCAAGAAATAATCAACAAATAACTCAGAAATGGTGTTAATCGGAACCAGAATGGTTTCCTCTCTGTATATTCAATAAACAATGAATAGTTACAATAACAATGTCAAGCAATAGCTTGAATCAATGAGGAATTCGAATACCTAAGGAGGTCATTCGAATTCAATGAGTGAGTCTAGCTTAACTGACTGTAAGCCATTGGTTCACATTGAGTTAACCACTTGACCAAAACCCTAATTGACTCACCAAACCCTAACTGAAGTCGAAGTGCAATAAATGACTGAATCTCAACTGAAAGAGATCAAACACATGTCATAGCAATCCAACCATCAAGTGTTAGTGCTTCAATGACTTCAATGAACCCCTATGAGGTTAACTGAAGATGAACTGATCATCAGAAGTTGGTGGAGGCGCCCCTGTTGACTCCAGATCATTAAATAATAATAAATAATCATTAAATAATATATTTAATGAGAGGAGGTGCCTTAACTGACTGGTTGAACTAATTTTAACCACCAGTTAGCAATTAGGTGCATTAATATCACTCGGATCACCCCCGGAGTGCTCTAGTTAGCCTCCTTAACTGTAGGAGAAGGCTGAGTTAGCCTCCTTGACTGTAGGTAGGTGTGGGTGTGACTGGATGATGTCAATTAATGCTCCAATGATATCAATTAATGTCAATTATACTTAGGATAGTGGTTTAACTAGGCCAATTTGACCAAAAAGAGTGTGTATGGTGGTAAATGTCTCCAACACCCCCCCTTAAGCTATACTCAGGAGGAGTTAGAAAACAAAAAAGAATAAAAATGCTAGGGCCTCAGCAACTAAGGCCATAGGTCACCATGTACAATGATGAAACTGAAACAATGCTCAAAACAAACTAAGTGAGGAAAAGAGGGAAAACCCAGTGGGAAAAACCCCCCCTCAAACTGAACACTGAAAGTAGTCTGAATCACCCTGATGAACTCACCCCCAATAGCGAACGGAGGTAAGTGAACTTATTTTCTGAAAATATCTTGGTGAAGATGTCTGCAATCTGCTCATCAATCGGACAGTATTGCAGAATGATGGTCCTGTCATGCACTAGCTCCCTGATGTAGTGCATGTGAATCTCTACATGGTTGGTCCTCTGCCTAGTAACTAGATCTGTGGATATCTTAATAGCACTTTGGTTTTCACAAAATAGGATAATGGAAAAAGTACTACCAAGATCAAACTCTGAAAGAATGCCTTGCAACCAAACTGCATGGATGCAAGCATTAACTACTCCTCGATACTCGGCCTTTGCTAAAGATAGTGCTATGGCAGCCTGCTTTTTGCTTGACCAGAAAATGGGGCCACCACCAAACATGAATACATATCCAGAAGTTGACTTCGGACCAACAGAATCACCTACCCAATCGAAATATGTGTATCCAACCAGCTCTAGCTCGGAGTCTGCAGCATATTGAATGTCGTAGGTCCTGGTTCCCTAAATATACTGGACGATTCTCTTGGCTTCCTTCCAATGAAGATCATGAGGCTGTTGCATGTATCTTGATACAGCATTCATGGCATAACAAATATCAGGCCTAGAATGTGTCAAGTACAACAAGCTACCAATCAGCTGTCGATAGATAGTGCAGTCCATGGGAGGTGTGTGTTTTCCTTCTTCAAGGCCGATCCCTAAAAGGAAAGGGAATGGTGCAGGCCTACATTTAGCCATGTTAAACTTAAATAATAGGTTTGAAGTGTATTTTTACTGAGTGACCATAATCCCATTAGAATTTTTCTCGATTTCGAGCCCCAAAAATTGTTTTAGAAGCCCCAAATCACTCATTTCAAAGGCATTGTGGAGAGTAGTTTTGATGGCTGAAATGGAGGCAACTATGCTACCTGTGATCAGTAAGTCATCAACACATAAAAAAATGATAATTATATGACCATCATGCTGCTGTAAATACACATTTGGATCTGATCTACATCTCTGAAAGTTTTGCGAGAGAAGAAAGGCATCCATCTTGGAATACCACTCTCTTGGGGCCTGTTTTAACCCGTAGAGTGACTTATTTAGCTTGCAAACCAAATATGGATCAGTGATGTAGCCCTCAGGCTGCTTCATGTATATCTCCTCATGAATATCTCCATGTAGAAAGGCTTACTTAACATCCATGTGATGCACCTCCCAGTGCTTGGATGCTGAAATTGCCAAAACAAGGCGGATGGAGTCCATTTTTGCAACCAGCGCAAAGGTCTCATGGTAGTCCACTCCTTGGACCTGAGAGAAACCTTTTGCTACCAGCCTTGAATTATATTTGTAGGTGCTTCCATCAGCAGCAACCTTTTTTTGAAACACCCACTTGCATTGAACCAATTTCCTTCCCGGAGGAAGAGAAACTAGCTCCCAAGTAGTGTTTCTCTGAAGAGAATTCATCTCTTCATCCATGGCAACTTGCCATCTCGGATCATTCCGAGCATAGTAGTAGGATTTTGGATCTGAATTAATCATTAGATAGCAATTTTTAGACAGCAAATTATCAGAACAAGAGAGCACAATACCTGCTCTTTGGAAATCAGACCGGGTTCTCCTTGGATCATCCAGATTTCCAATGTTGTCTCCTGCGAAGGAGAGTGTCTGTTGGGCCCATGTAGGAAGATTATTTTGCACTTCAGGTTATGATTCAGTGTCTGATGATTTCTGCACACTGATATCAGAAATCAAAGGGTCCAAATCAGGTTCATCACCCCCATTTTCATCATTCAAATATTCAGTAAAATAGGAAGGAAATTCAGCATTTTTCTCCTTCACTAGTTCCATCTCCTGAAGAGGCTCATCGAACTTGACACTTCTCTTGATGATGATCTATTTGGTCCTGATATATAGCAGCTTGAATCCTTTAGATTCATCAGGATACCCAATAAACATACATTCTATGATTTGTGGTTGCAAATCTCTTCTTTTATCAAGCGGAATCTGGGCCCATGCAGTGGACCCAAACACCCGTAGGTTCAACACATCCGGCTTGTGTCCAAACTATGCTTCAAAAGGAGTCTTTCCTTTCACAGATGAGTGTGGCACCCTATTTTCAATGTATGCTACAGCATGCATGGCTTCAGCCCACAAATTTGTAGCAAGATTCTTTGACTCCAACATACAAGTGGTCATCTCCTTGAGAGACCGGATCTTCCTTTCCGCTACTCCATTCTGCTAGCGAGTGTAGGGAATTGAATGCTGGAACTGAATACCAATTTGGGAGCATATGTATAGCAACTCATTACTGACATATTCCCCTCCATTATCAGATCTCAAGATCTTGATCTTAATCCTAGAGGCATTTTCGATCAAGGCCTTCAATTCAGAAATTTTTTCACATACTTCTGATTTCTTTTTTAGAAAGAAAACCCATGTATACCTTGAAAAATCATCAATAAAAGTAAGGAGGTACCTTGATCCATTCATGGAAGTGATAGGCATTGAACCGCTGATATCAGAATGTATCAGCCCCAATATGCTTGTAGCTCGGTTTTCCTTCCCCCGGTCGAACTTGTGCTCAGGGTGTTTTCCAATCACACAGCCCTTGCAAATTCCCGTGGTTTCCTTGATGACCGAGAGGCCTTCAACCATGGAGTTTTTCTGTAATTGCTGCAAATATTTGAAATTAATATGGCCAAACCTCTCATGCCACATCCTATTAACCTCATTTCCATGAGTTAGCAGAGCAGTGGGCTTTACATCCGCAACAAAGTGAGAGAACTCATAGGCTTTTGCATGATGATTTGCAAGGCCTTTTGCAATGAGTTTCCCAGAAGCAATTTCTGTTATCTCAACATAATTTGGGCTGAAAGAGACTCTCTTAGGCATTCCTGTATGTGTCAGCTGATAGACACTAAGGAGATTTGCTGCTAGAGACGGTACATACAAAACATTAGAGAAAAAACCATTTTCAAGATCTACAGTACCTTGTCCTTCAGAAATGATGGTGGATTCATCTCCCATGTGGATGCGGATGGATTTTCTGGTCTCCAAGGATGAAAAGGAGTATTTTTCAGCCATCATGTGATTCAAATCTCCATAGTTAATCAGCAATGCTTTGGACTTCGAAGTGCTTTCCATGAGGGCATGACCTTTCTCATGCTGTGGTTCCTGATCTTGATGATCTCTCCTTCGAAATCTCTCTAGAAGATTGATTTGATTCCTCTCAAGGAGAGAGGTTGCTTCATCAAGATTTTTCTTCATGCAAGCATGTTTAGGGTGAAAACCCTTCCCATGGTAAGAACACTTGACTTTTTCTTCCCCATTGTGCCCTTTTCCTTTGTTCTTCCTTGAGCTGGAAGATTCATCATGCTGCTGGTTTTCAACTCTAGGCTTGGGAACATCAAATTTAGTTTTTTTATTTTTCTGCTGCTTTCCTTTACCCTTCAGATATTTAGGCCCCAAGACATGGAGGGCTTGATCATGGGAAGATCAGATGATCCCCATCTGGACAAGCTTGTCATGTTCATTTTTTAGGGACTCAATGAAGGCATTGAGTGTAGGCATCTTCCATCCAGGGGTTGTGAGCTTCCCCGCACGGAATGTAGAAACAAAAACTGAATAATTAGCCCCGAGTTCGGAGAGTATGGCAAGGATGATCTGATCATCCTCCTTCTCCACATTGCATTGCTTCAAGAGTAAAACAGTATGCTTGAAATTTGTAAAGAAATCATTTAGAGTCTCAAAATTGGAAGGTTGGAGAGACATGAGTTCATTTTTGAGCTGGTAAACCCTCAAGTCATCTTGCTTTTCGTATAGAGATTCCAATTTGTCCCATGTTTCTTTCAGTGTATTCAAATCCGTAAGATGGAATAGAAGGTCTCGGGAAATAGAGAGGCACAAGAAACCGAAGGCTTCATCCTTCTTGTTCAAGAATCTTGATTTTTCTATAGTGGATCTTGGCTCAACTTCAGTGTCCATGGTGACTCTAAAAATTCCTTTGGAGCGCAGCTGAATCTCCATATCACTTTTCCATGAGCGGAAATCGTATGGATTCAAAAGATCTGCTGAGGAGGCCATCTAGATGTGCTGGAGCAAATGCTTCACCTGTAGAAACCTGAAAATCAAAACAGAAAGGGAAAAATAAGCATGAACAGCCTGCACATTCTAGGATTTCATCACACCCAGCGTAGTCAATCAAGCAAGCTTGATCAACAAGTTCTTTACTTGGGGTATTGAGTGGTAAGCCTTGGCTTCTAGTGCAATGTTGTATTTTTGAGCTATTGCTCACTTTTCATGGAGAAATCTATCAAAAAGCTTGTTTTTGAGAGATAGATCTTCATCTCACTGTAAGCTCTGATACCATATTAATCTTTCACATTGATCTAGGAACAAATAATCAATCTCATCAAGAAATAATCAACAAATAACTCAGAAATGGTGTTAATCGAAACCAGAATGGTTTCCTCTCTGTATATTCAATAAACAATGAATAGTTACAATAACAATGTTAAGCAATAGCTTGAATCAATGAGGAATTTGAATACCTAAGGAGGTCATTCGAATTCAATGAGTGAGTCTAGCTTAACTGACTGTAAGCCATTGGTTCACACTCAGTTAACCACTTGACCAAAACCCTAATTGACTCACCAAACCCTAACTGAAGTCGGAGTGCAATAAATGACTGAATCTCAACTGAAAGAGATCAAACACATGTCATAGCAAGCCAACCATCAAGTGTTAGTGCTTCAATGACTTCAATGAACCCCGATGAGGTTAACTGAAGCTGAACTGATCATCAGAAGTTGGTGGAGGTGCCCCTGTTTACTCCATATCATTAAATAATAATAAATAATCATTAAATAATATGTTTAGTGAGAGGAGGTGCCTTAACTGACTGGTCAAACTGATTATAACCACCAGTTAGCAATTAGGTGCATTAATATCACTCAGATCACCCCCAAAGTGCTCCAGTTATCCTCCTTGACTATAAGAGAAGGCTAAGTTAGCCTCCTTGACTGTAGGTAGGCATGGGTTGTTGAATTTTCATATGCTTAGCTAAGACATCAGTATATCATTTCATTTTTAATAACAAAAGCATATAAACAGGATCACTGAAAGAAACAGTATCACAAGAACAACACAGATTTATCCTGGGAAAACCCTAAAGGGAAAAACCCAGCAAAAGCTTCCTCAATATAGATTCCCCAAAAAGGTAAAAAGGTAAAACCAACAAGGAGATCAAAAACCTGATCGTCCTCCTTCTCTAGCTACTTCTCTCCTCCACAAGTGTGGTACTCAAGTGAGAGTGTGTGTTACAAATGAGGAGCACTACACCTCTATTTATATTCATCCGTTCACTTAAGTTAACTCATCTGTCATGTAGGCTCGAGTTAATCATCTAGGCTCGAGTTACACATGTAGGCTCAAGTAACCACACTGGGGTGCTAATGACCCACCTTTACAATTAGAGGGGACTGCCTCATGACTCTTATTAGTTCTTCCAATTAGGAGCATCGGGGTACAAAGTAATACAAGTGGTTCTCCCGGTAGGACCATCGGGGACCACAAAGAAATACATATAGAATATTCTTCGAAGTTACAATATTTCAACACTCCCCCTTAACGAGAAGGGTATTCTATAACAACATCAACAACAACAATAATAGGAGGACATCATCAACATAATCAGGGTGATACATCTATAAATCATTGGAAGTTTTTCAACATCATGTAGTCTTCATCTTCAATATTTAGTATTCAGCATCATCAGTACTTTGATCACTTCGATCAGCAACATCTTCAGCATCTTGACTCTTCAATCAGTAGCAACATCTTCAGCACTTTGACCTTTCGATCAACAACATCTTCAGCACTTTGACCTTTCGATCAGCAACATCATCTTCAACACTTTGACCTTTCGATTAGCAACATCATCTTCAACACTTTGACCTTTCGATCAGCAACATCTTCTTCAGCACTTTGGTATTTCGATCAGCAACAACATCATCATCATACTCTGATATTTCGATCAGAAACATCATCATCAAAACATCAACATCATCATCATCATACTCTGATCTTTCAATCAGAATAATCATTATCATCAGCATCTGATCTTTCGATCAGAAACATCATCATACTCTAACATCAACTCATCATCATATTCTGATATGTCATCATCATCATACTTTGATAATACGACATATTCATCATCAGGATCTCATCATCATCACATTCTGATCTTTCGATCAGAAACATCATCATCATCATCGTATTCTGATCTTTCGATCAGAAAAAATCATCATCAGCAGCAACATCATAATCATAAGCAACTTCTGATCTTCTGATCAGAAAACATCATCATCATCATATTCTGATCTTTCGATCAGAGAACATTAGCATCATCATTATATTCTAATCTTTCAATCAGAGAACATCAGTAACTTCTGATATTTTGATCTGAGAAACATCATCATTATCAGATTCTGATCTTTCGATCAGAGAACATCATCATCAACAGCAACAGCATCATCATCATATTCTGATATTTTAATCAGAGAACATCATCATCATCAGTAACTTCTGATCTTTCAATCAGAGAACATCATCATCAACAGCAACATCTGATCTTTCGATCAGTACGTCATCATCATCATCAGCTACAACCTGCAATCCACAACTAAAAGACAAAAAGTCTTTGGATCACTTTTGGACTTAAAGTCCAGGGATGATACAATCCCACCACATTCTCGACAATCGAAGTTACTGGATTGATTATGGGAGAATCAGTCCCTATCACTTTAGGACTAAGTCCAAGGACAATGCAATCCTACCACATTCTCGAGGACTGAAGCCACCAGATTGATTATGGGAGAATTAGTCCCTATCACTTTAGGACTATGTCCAAGAATGATGCAATCCTACTACATTCTCGAGGACCGAAGCAACCGGATTGATTATGGGAGAATCAGTCCCTATCACTTTAGGACTATGTCCAAGGATGATGCAATCCTACCACATTCTCGAGGACCGAAGCCACTAGATTGATTACGGGAGAATCATTCCCTATCACTTTAGGACTATGTCCAAGGATGATACAATCCTACCACATTCTCGAGGACCAAAGCCACCGGATTCATTACGGAAGAATTAGTCCCTATCACTTTAGGACGATGTCCAAGGATGATGCAATCCTACCACATTCTCAAGGATCGAGGCCACCGGATCTATTATGGACAGATGTCCTGGGATGATACAATCCCTCTTCATTCTCGAATACTAAGGTCTTGGGATCACCTTAGGGAAAGTGCCCAGGGATGTTACAATCCCACCACGTTCTCGAGGATCGAGGTCACCGGATCTATTGTGGACAGATGTCCCGGGATGATACAATCCCTCTTCATTCTCAAGGATTGAGGTCACTGGATCTATTGTGGACAGATGTCCCGGGATGATACAATGCCTCTTCATTCTCAAGGACCGAGGTCTCCAGATCACTTTAGGGAAAATTCCCAGGGATGATACAATCCCACAGCAACATCACTACTCCCCCTTTCGAGGAAGGTCTTTCCGAACAACACCAAGCTTGTCTCGAAAGTGTTCGAACTCTACTCGAGGTAGAGGCTTCGTCAGTACATCATCATCCAAACCATCATCATCTACATCTTCAGTATGTGAATACTGAAAGCATCATCATCTATATCTTCAGTATAGAAATACTGAAATCATCATCATCTATATCTTCAGTATGGGAATACTGAAACATCATCATCTCTATATTCAGTATAGAAATACTGAATCACCATCATCTGCAGTATCATCATCTGCATCTTATCTTGTATGTAGAAATACCAAATTTCTATGTGTTACGTCGAAACACAAGGTTCTTTGTCATCACAACTATGGTTATCACATAGAATCATTGTAGTATCCATCTTCAGATCAAAGAGACCTGATATCAGCTTCTGAAGCCATATGGATTCACAACTTAGTAGAGCAATCTGCTATGTATTCTGCTTCAACCGTGCTAAGAGAAACACTGGACTATTTCCTGCTAAACCATGAACTCATAGTAGACCTCAAACAAAAGCATCTACCTGATGTGCTTTTCCTGTCTGAGATACTTCCATCCCAATCTGCATCTGTGTAGCCATACAATCTATACTCATGGCTACCATCATAGTATCAACCAAAGTCTATAGTCCCTTTCAGATATCTCATCACATGTTTTGCAGCTACTAGGTGAACCCATCTTGGTTGAACAAGATATTGACTTAAGGTGTTTACAGCAAAACAAATGTCTAGTCTGGTATTTTTCAAGTACATCAATGACCCAATGATCTGTCTGTAGTGAGTCACATCCACTAACTCTGATGAGTCATCAGCTAATAGCTTCAGGTTGGAGTCCATGGGTGTGGCCATGGCTTTGCATTCCAACATATTGAATCTCTTCAATATCTCTACCGCATACTTTCCCTGGTTGAGAAATATTCCTTCTGAACTTTTCCATACTTCCAGACCTATGAAATAATGCATTAACCCAAGGTCTTTCATCTCAAATTCTTCTGCTAGTTTCTTCTTGTTTTCCATGATCTATTTCTCATTCCGTGTCAAGAATAAGTTATCCACATATAATAACAGGATGACAGGTTCATATTCTACAACCTTGTAGTAAAGTTTAGGATTGACTTTACTCTTGGAAAGGACCATGCTCGTCAGGAAACTATCTATTCTTCCATACCAAGCTCTGGGAGCTTGCTTCAGGCCATAGAGGGCCTTCTTCAACTTGCATATGTGAGTCCATCTGTCTTCAACTTCAAATCCTTGTGACTATTCGATGTAAAACTCTTCCTCAATCATTCCATTAAGGAAGGCTTGTCTTTAATTCATCATGGAAGAAACTACCATGATAGTTCTAAAGGAAGTGTACCTTACTTCCTGGAGTAAGTGTCTCTTCAAAAATTAATTCCCTCTTTCTGATAGAAACCTCTAGCCACAAGTCTTTCCTTACTTCTATCATCAAAATATTTTATCTTGCAAATCCATTTGGAAGATACCACATTCTTGCTTTCTGGTTTGAGTACTATATCCAAACATCATTCTAGTATTCTTTCATCATAACATCTTCCATGAGTTCATCTTGTCAGGTCATCAACATATCCTAGTCTTCTGCATTCAACCTTGAAGGTTGGAACCCACTTTACTCTTGGTAAAGTCTCGATCCATCACGAAGCTATCCATCATGTCGTACCATGTCGAACTCAGATATCTTCTGTAGTCACTCCACCTGAAGTGGAGTATCATCTTCCCTCTTCATTCTGTACAGGTGGTTCTATGCTTGATATATACTGGTCAATAGAGTATGTCATGCCATAGTCTATTCTTTCTGAGGAAAATCACGAACCTTGCTTTGTACACTTGTTCTTGTGGATCCATATGGAGGATACTATGTACTTCCCTTTATGTCTCGAAATCATATCGTATACATCATTCCCCATGATCAACTGTTATTCTTTGATCATATCTTCTTTCATAGCATTCTTTTCTTCATCTTGAGTTATCTCTCGTACCCATGGTGGTCTTCATCCTTCGAGGTGGATCTACCGCTCTCTGAAGCTCTTTCTTCCGTCATGGTGTCTCTGACCCTGGGAGCTTCGGATTTTATTGCAGTGAATCTTGAATTATCATCACTTGTTCTTCAGAACAAGTCTCATTCTTCTTGTAGGAGGTTGTACAGGACCTTCCCTACAATTCAAATGCACTAGCTGCATGGTTAGAACTATTTCGTAAAACATATGCATAACGAAAAATTCTTATGCATCATGCAACTGTTTAGCCAATACAACATTCATCCATATCTCACATAAACTTTCTAGATGCCTTCCATCTCTATCATGACATTATTGAGATTGTGCACTAATCCAATATGTCATCAAGGCGGCTTCGTTCTAGATAAGTAGCAATGGAGAGCACCATGAGCTACTTTCCCATCACATGCATATTAGTAGTATACTGTCATTAATGCAAACAATCTATCATGCATAACACATCAACTGAATATAATCAAATGTATAACAAAACAATATCATGAAGTGACAATTGAATACTTATCTTTTATTTGTTTCATGGGTAAACTCCATCTTGATCATTCTGCTTCATCATCTTCTTCATTCATGACATCATCATTTCTTAATTAAATGATAAGATGGATAAGAGGTTCTTCAAGAATTGATTTCTTCACATTCCTCATCGCTTGAGGGATCTTCTTTGAATGGTGAGAGCTTGATCTTCAATTGCTCCCATCTTCTTCTTCTCTTCTTATGAGTCGAGCTTCTTCTTCTTCCCGAAGTCAACTGAAAGTAATCACTTCCTTCTGGCATACATTCTTCGCATGAATGAATCCCATGATCCTGGGAGACCATTCAAGGTGGCTATCACCACTTCTGCATTCTCCGCTTCTTCTTCTACTACTTCAAGATGTTCTGCATTCTGGATCTCCACATTCTTCAACTGTTTTCTTAAATCCATCTTCTGATTTATGTTCTTATCTTCAAATAGCTTGATCAAGGAATCAAACATCTTTGGTGTCTTTAGGGACGACACTTGTGGTACAAGTTGATCTGTGATTGAATCAATAATGATGTTCTTGGCCTTGATCAAGTTCTTCTTGTGTAAGGCTTTGAGCCTCATCTCCGTATGGAACTGGGGCCTCTCTACTCATGTAGGTGTCCAATTCATTTTCTTCAGAGAGATCAAATACTTCCATGCTTGGAAGTTGTCAACTTCACCAAGCTTATCAAAAATTTGATGTGATATATCACTTTGAAATGAGAACCTCAAATTCAAATAGCAAAAGATTAGATCTTACCGATTTGAGGTGTCCGTCCTGCTTTCGGAGCTGGCTGATCTAGGGTTTGTCAGAGAAACCCTAATTTTAAAAACTTGTAATCTTTTAGATCTGATTGGATAGAAAGATATATCTCTTCAAATGGAGCTGTCCAATGTACTCCTTTTCTAAAAACAGTGGAGGAAAGCTCTTGGAATAAGAAGCCCTAGTTTTCCAATTTCTTCTGCAAAAATTCCTTTCACTGCTTCTATTATATATCTGAAATTACAGATCCTCTATGTTTTAAATTTCGTACTAAGGTAAAATCCCATGTCTCTGATCTAACACCACAGGTTTAATCAGAATTGGTTTCACCAATTGGTATTTATGATCATTTTCCCAAGGTGACCTGTTTCAGGACTGTTCAAAACAGCGAAGTTGTACAGCCTGCCACGTGTCACTGTTTCATCTTCTGGTTCTGAAATTAGGACCACAAAAATTACAGTCTGTGTTATTTCTAGAACATCTTCAAGAATTTAATTTATACCTCTGTATCCCACACTATATCAATTTTCCCCAGGTGTCTTGTTTAGGGATGAATTCTGGAGGAGGCTGGAACCCTAACTTTGACGGATCATATCTCCCAGAATATAGCGAATATGAGGCTGAATTTTGGACATAGTGTACATAAGAATTTTATATTTGGCCTCTAAAATTTTCAGCTCTTGATCCTTCGCAAATATTGGTATATATTGAATGTACCAAAACGTAGCAGTTTTAGTATTTAGGGTTTTTCTAGCTCGGGGTCAAACTAGGGTTTGACTTTCCCGGAGATTCACCCAACCAAAAATCTTGATCCAGGTCTCTAAAATTTGATTTTGATGAGGAGAGAAATCCTATGCCAGGCTCACTCAAAAATTCCTCTTCAGTAAGAATCCCTAATTTTCCACACCGAAAACTGAAAATGCTCGGAATCGAATTCCGCATCGACAGAAAGATGCACCCTTCAATGGAGAGTCAGCCTAGCCTTCTTTTGCTGATTGATTGTGGAGAGAGAATCCCTAGCTTCTATAGCTTGTGAAATCTATCCTATTCAGGTTAGCTCTGATACCATGTTGAATTTTCATATGCTTAGCTAAGACATCAGTATATCATTTCATTTTTCATAACAAAAGCATATAAACAGGATCACTGAAAGAAACGGTATCACAAGAACAACACAGATTTATCCTGGGAAAACCCTAAAGGGAAAAACCCAGCAAAAGCTTCCTCAATATAGATGCCCCAAAAAGGTAAAAAGGTAAAACCAACAAGAAGATCAAAAACCTGATCTTCCTCCTTCTCCAGCTACTTCTCTCCTCCACAAGTGCGCTACTCAAGTGAGTGAGTGTTACAAATGAGGAGCACTACACCTCTATTTATATTCATTCGTTCACTTAAGTTAACTCATCTGTCATGTAGGCTTGAGTTAATCATCTAGGATCGAGTTACACATGTAGGCTCAAGTAACCACACTGGGGTGCTAATGACCCACCTTTACAATTAGAGGGGACTGCCTCATGACTCTTATTAGTTCTTCTAATTAGGAGCATCGGGGTACAAAGTAATACAAGTGGTTCTCCCGGTAGGACCATTAGGGACCACAAAGAAATACATATAGAATATTCTTCGAAGTTACAATATTCCAACATGGGTGTGACTGGATGATGTCAATTAATGCTCCACTGATGTCAATTAATGTCAATTATACTTAGGATAGTGGTTTAACTAGGCCAATTTGACCAAAAAGAGTGTGTATGGTGGTAAATGTCTCCAACTAAAGACCTACAATATTTAGATATGGAATATCTATGTCAATTATAATAATATATGAACTATTCTAACTACTCCATATAATTAAATGCAATTAAAGTGGAACTTAAAAATACAAACCACAAAATGAAGTTAACCCAGGGGCATCGTGTATTGTCCATACAACCATTTCATGGAATTGAAATTTCCTTTGTCATATTGGTCTAGATACGTCATACATAGTGACGCCATTCCATAACTTCAGTAGCTCATCTATAAGAGGTTAGATATATACATTCATATCTTTGACTTGGAACTTACTTGATTGCTTTGAAGTACATATAAAATATATCATTATGAGATCCATTAAGATATATAAACCATGCACAAGAGTAAAATAAAAGATATATATATGAAATTAGGAAACATAATACGACAAATGAGATGCCACAACTACATTATAAATAAAACAGCTGTAGACACAAAAAACCTGGAATAATCATCGACAACATTATGTGCTCCCTCTTTATTGGCAACCATGGAGAAATGTTATTGTTGATAACAAAAATATGCCACACCGTGTAAATGGATTTCATCTGTGAAAATGGATTAACACCATCTGCTGCCAAAGAAATCCTAAGATTGTGTGGTTCTTCTTTAAAGTGAGGCCACTTTTCCTCCTTATCTCTAAAAGTAGAACCATCTGCATGCATTCAGATAACATCATCTTGACTTTTGTTCCTGGCATGGTAATCCATAAATTGCGCTATGTTTTTGCACCTAAAAAGTTGTTGCAAACGTGAAATGATGGGAATATAACGAAGAACCTTCTGAGGAAACTTTTTTGTTACTTTATCTATTCGATATCTACTTACATGACATTCCAGACATTCTGTTGCAAATTCATGGTGATTGTAATATATAACATGGTCATCGGGGCATGCATGAATTGCTTCATAATGCATTCTAATCTCTTTCATGATGGAAGATAAATCTCGATATGTGCAAGGTAAAATATTTGATGGTGGTAACAAAAATTCAGCGATCAAGCTACATAAAATATATATATATAGTTAATGTAACAAATAAATAATATTAACAAAACACGCTTCATCCGTACGATGATCAATAATGAGTTAACAATACAATTATTAGAGGAATAGAGATAAAATTTATCACGATCCTATATATGTGAGGGATTATTTTACATACCTTAGCATCCATGTGATTGCAATGTTTGAAATACCATTCATAACCTTCAAGTTCATTATCAAAAATACAGCAGAGAGAATATTTTTTCTGGAGCCTTCATAAATGGGTTCATATGCCTTATCGAGAAGAGGTATATCATGAACATCATCAAAGTCATAATCATTTTCATTATCATCATCATCATCATCATCCATTCTAACATTAAACGAATCATGGATCAATGTATTTGTACCATCATCTTCAACAACATTATCAGTATGATCATCTTGCTCAATATGATCATTCACTTGTAACCACTTATACTATGAAACGAGAACTCGACACAGTTCTCGTTTTTCTCTCTCCTAATTTTAGTAGCTATTTTTACCCCTGTTTCAAAAATGGTTGAT
>LPNX010242029.1:596616-651286 GCA_001517045.1 Pseudotsuga menziesii | reverse complement strand
TTGTCTATGCTGTTTGGTTCTCTTCTTATGGATTTGTGAGCTTTGTTCATGCTCTTTATGCAATTCATGTTAACGTCATAGAGTAGAAAAGATCTTGTTTCCGGATCAATGATCATAAGCAAACTGTAGTGGAAAATACACGGCATATACAGATGCAAAATGCAGGGGCATTTAACAACAGTAAACTCTACTTAAATCTTTAATAAGCATTGAACATATTTAGTACATTCATAAGCAAATACATTGTAGAAATAATACAACAGAGAATACTTATCTTGAATATGAAGTTGTCCCACAACTAGGTATGTCGTTGCAACGTTCCACCCAAACATAGGCCAGTTATGTTCATCAATCTCTCAACACAACTGCAACCCTCAAGTTGGGCATGATTTCCACAAGGAACTAGGGAGCAGTAGGCTCACACATAGCCATAACATATCAAACACGGTGAAGCCAACCTGCAGTTGGCTTTATCAGACTGTCTAGCCAAGACAATACAAAATTGGGTTTATGAGGCTTCAGGTAATCAAGCCAATACACTGTTTGGTTTATCATGCTACTCAGCCAAGCCAGCTAATAGTTGGGTTTATCAGACTGCTAGCAGTCAATCCCACATTCGCATTAAGGACTGGCCAAGCCAACTAACATATGGGTTTATTAGGCTACTCATCCAATCCATCTCATTGTTGGGTTTATCAGGTTACCCAGCCAAGCCAACAAATAGTTCGGTTTATCAGGTTGTCCAGTTAGGGATCCCACATGGCCAAATGCACATCAAGACACAGCTAAGCCAACACACCATTTGGTTTATCAGGATGCTCAGCTAAGCCAATATATGCTTGGGTTTATCAAGCTGCCCGCCCAAGCCAATATAACATTGGGTTTATCAGGCTGTTATCAAATCCAATCTACGTTTGGTTTTATCATGATGCTAAGGCAGTGAAAATGTAGAATGGCTAAGCTAGTGGCTCATTCACAAAGCTAGGGACACCTCCACAAGATCTATCTGGCCTGGCATCCACAATACCTACACACCCAACACAAGGAAGTGTCCCCTTCTCTACTACATAGTCCCTCGGTCTATACCTTCCGTTCCAGTGCTTTTTAGGATGTGCATAGAAGATTCACCAGCCACTCTTATATTTTAGTGAGGTTCCTCTCTTCACTAGGTTTATCAATCCAATTTGGTGTCTCTTCCACTCCTAAGTATTGCATATAGTTCAGACCCAAACCAGGGCACACATAACAACAAACCATAAGAAGACACAGCAACACAGGGCTCCACTCTGCAACACAAGGCTCCATTATGTAACACAAACAACCAGGGTTCCACACCACTCTGTATTACAAAAAAACACTATAACACAATAATCAGGGTTCCCAACAAAGGATAGGTGAAGAGATACACATAACAACTCATTCCGTGACTCTGGATCATGAATCCTGAATCGAATGGAATGGAGGAATGACCAAAAACATTTTGGTGCAAACACAACTCTGAATCATGAATCCTGAATGGAATGGAATGGAGGAATGACCAAAAATGTTCTGGTGTGATCGGGGATGATGGAATGAGCATGCATTTTCTGGTTTTACTTGCTTCATAAGCAAGAATGTGGCTTCCCCTAGGCTACAGGTTTGCTCAGACATGAAATCTTACTGACATGCCTTGCTCTGCCCAAGGCAATAACTGCCTCAACCGCTCTTTTGGAAGAATTGAATCATAGGATAAAAAGGGTAGATGAGAGCTTATGATTTCTCTCATTGACATCTGGTCTCACCCTATTGGCCCAAGGGTTTGGATCAATCCCCTCCCTTTTCCTTGTGAAATCATGCCCCCATCTCTTTCGTTGCAGTGCATAGCTAGTTGTGGTGTTTAATTAAATTGTATATTTACATGATATTTCAAAATATATTGTGTTTGGCCAGCACAAGAACCATCGGCATCCACCTGGATCGTCGATACATAAAACCCCAAATCAATGGCAGGGCCTTGGCCTTAAGCTCCTCGCCATGATTTAAATACAATATTTACATCATGTACAATTTTAATAACATGGGGTCAAAACCAGGTATTACACCAGGGTGTATTAGAATTCTTGTCTTTAGTAGCAGGAAGAAACCAGGGTGTAGTAGCATCCTTGTCTATAGTAGTAGGCAGAAACTTATTGTAAATATAATTTTGTAGTATAGAATTAATTGGTGGTTTTCCCAATTGGGCTTCCGCGATAAAAATACGTGTTATGTGTATCTTGTTGATTCCATGTTTTGATTAAGTTTAAATAAGTGGTTTAAAATAGTAAAAAGTTAACAATACTGATTCACCCCCCCCCCAGTATTGACCAATATTCCAACACAAATGTCTCTTATATTAAAAAAAAATGTACTTATGCCCTTATAAAGAAAAATGTCAGTATGCCCATATAAAGAAAATGTAATGTTCCCAAAAGTGACATGCATGCAAACCCTAAAAGTGACATGCATGCAAACCATAAAAATGACATGCATGACATCTAAGCATTATTTAATGATGCATGCACCCAATTAAGTCTCCATGCGCATGCATGCAAGTCAACTGCAAATTAGAAGTTAAAGTGACCTAATTAGGTCAAAAGTTAGGGTTTTTGCAGTTGAAAGATATAAAAGAAAGATAAAGTGAATGGAGACTTTACTTTTGATGATTATTGATTTTGGAGCTCTTGAGTTGCAGCACAACAGTTGGGGTTGGAGATGACGTCTTCAGCTAGCGGGGTTTTGGCAATGAGATATCTTCCCTAGTCTCATCCAGGGTAAGCCATATAGGTTCACCATTTGCTCTTCCATTTATTCATAGTTATACAATATACAACAAAGATTGTTGTAGGGGCATGTGTGCAGTCGTAAGGGGTTTTCAGCCGGAAAGCCCAAATCATTCATTGGGTCTTCAGATCTCAATTTACCTTCGAAACCTAGGCACCATTCTCATCATCGGTATCATACTCCAGTACCCAGTGATTATCAGATCCGATTGTGCTCATCCTAAGTAGTTATCATCCATTTCAGGATCAGGGGGCGTGAGCAACTGCACCTCTAGAACAATTTTCTAGCCTGCCTAGAGACCTCAGAATTTCTACATGTGCCAGGCATTCTCTCCAGCACGGGAAGGCTATCAGTCCTACAAATCATCAGCTTCATCAGAAACCTCCTTCACTGAAAACATCACCCTTAGCTAATTTGGGGTTCGTGCTGTTGGGGTATCGCCAGAAGTAGAAGATACCAAGTCATCTTTGATTCAACTCTTGATGCATGCATATTCTCTCAGGATCATTCCAGCCATCTTATCAGTGGTAAGTGTTCATTCTATCCTACAAACCCTAACCCTAATTTTGCTATAAAATAGGAAATTTTGCATGGCAGTTTACATGGCCGGCCGTTTCAGTATATTTGCATAGAATTAGAAAATATCAGGATTTGGGATATTACAGTTGTATCAGAGCTATTTTCCTTACCAGCTGTGGGCATGCAAAAATATAATCGAATTCAGAAGGCCCATACAACATTACTCATAGGAGACAGAGAAGAGGAGTTAGAGGACGTAGATTTGGGGAACAGAGAATATCAGTTTGGAAAAGGCAAAGAAACAATGGTCGATGATGATAAAACAATTTTTGATAGTCTCATATCAGCCATAAAAGAACTCACTAATGGGAAAAAACAAATGATGAGCACCTTCAGGAAAATGACTAAGAAGAATGGGCCCACCCCACACAGCCCCTTATTTCCCAACAGTGATAGGGTATCCACCAGTAGTAGTAGGGATCACTTACATGCCAACATGTAGAGCCAACCCCATATATACAAGCCTTTCCAACCTACCATCCCTCAATTCTTAGATAGTCCGTTCCTCTAGCACAAACAGAACCAGAAGAATCCATGAGTGCCTACCTGAGATAATATAGAGCATTAGGAGAGGACTTCCATTCAGCCATGGCCTTCACAGACTTCTGCCACTTTAAAAGTAAGAACAAACCCAAAGCTTTCAATAGGCCATTCACCCAGAACTATGAGTTACAATGCACCATAGGGAAACTGACTATCCATACCTTTGAGGGCACCCGGGGTGGCCCAGCCAGGAATTGGGTGCAGAAGTTGGATACATACTTCCAGCTCAACCCCATGATTGAGACAAAGGCCATTAAATTGACTACTTTGCATTTGGATGAGGATCTCCTTAAAGGCATAGTTTGGGGAGTGAAGAAAGATGAGCATGAATTTCAAGTTGTTGGTGAGCTTCATTTGGAGTTAATAGTACATGAGGAGATACCATTGGAGCCATCCTATGAGTGTAGCGACACAAGCACATTCGCTAGTCAGATTATGGACAAACCATGTGATGAGTTGGAGTTGGTACACTCTTCATCACCTACAGCAGGAATCCAGATAGTTATGACAAGAAAAATACATGAGGTGCAAGGCAATGAGCACAGCAGTCGAGACAGTGAGCAGTCACACATGGAGGTTAGGGAGAGTTTATACATACATGAGATAGAGCTTCTAGATGATAGTCACTGAAAGAATATTGAACGGGTTAAAGAAAGAATTCTAGCAATGAAAGAGAGGACCAAGATACTCCAAGACACCATAATACAGCGAGATGTTGATCTTACAGTTCTTCGAGTTGTATGTACCGAGTCAGAGGTCAGGCTGTCTAGTATTGAAGAGCAGTTGGATTCCTTGATGGGGTAGCAGAATAAACATACTATTGCATTTCAAAGCAGTCCTCTTAAGGAGTACATAGACAGGGCTTGCAGTAGCTTGAGTCCACATTTGCATAATGGTGGATGGTTTTTACAGGTTGGCGAGGATCGAGAAATTGACCAGTAGTACATGAGCATTCCAGTTGAAATCAGAAGGGTAGAATGTCAGCTTGGTAGGATTATTCCTTGTGATGGTGCTTATGGACATGGTACTTTTCAAGGGTTGGATCGGAGAGAGATTAAGAGTTGGTGTCCTATTGAGTGGGCGATTCTTAGGAAGACATTCCTAGCCAAGGGTATAGTCCCACAAGAGCCTTCAGATATTTGGGATGAAATATGCACAAATTTGCATTGGGATCTAGGTGGAAGACCTTATGAGGGATGGATACAGTGTTTACTGATGGTGTTACTTGGGAGTCTACATGATGCTCCTTGTTTCGATACTACGCAGGGTAGCGGTGGATGCATTTTGACCTCTACAATTCTCAGATTGATTTGGGACCCTGGGATTACAGTGACTAACAGTTTAGTGATTGCTAGAGGGTGCTTTCAGGAGGTCTCTGGTGATGGTACTATACAGTGAAGTGTTTTGAGCAGAGGGTGCTACATATCTCCTAGGATAATTTGGGACCCTGGGATCATCCCCGAATTCAGTTGGTTCAGTTGATTGATTGTGGATTTGCATTGGTATTGCTTGAGGACAAGCAATCTTTGGCGAGGGAGGACTTTAATATTCCCAAAAGTGACATGCATGCAAACCCTAAAAGTGACATGCATGCAAACCCTAAAACTGAGATGCATGAAAACCGTAAAAGTGACATGCATGCAAACCATAAAAATGACATGCATGAAATCTAAGCAGTATTTAATGATGCATGCACCCAATTAAGTCTTCATGCGCATGCATGCAAGTCAACTAAAAATTAGAAGTTAAAGTGACCTAATTAGGTCAAAAGTTAGGTTTTTTGCAGTTGAAAGTTATAAAAGAAAGATAAAGTGAATGGAGACTTTACTTTTGATGATTATTGATTTTGGAGCTCTTGAGTAGCAGCACGGCGTGCGGCACAACAGTTGGGGTTGGAGATGACGTCTTCAGCTAGCGGGGTTTCGGTAGTGAGATATCTGCCCTAGTCTCATCCAGGGTAATCCATACAGATTCACCATTTGCTCTTCCATTTATTCATAGTTATACAGTATACAACAAAGATTGTTGCAGGGGCACATGTGCAGCCGTAAGGGGTTTTCACCCGGAAAGCCCAAATCATTCACTGCGTCTTCAGATCTCAGTTTACCTTCGAAACCTAGGCACCATTCTTATCATTGGTATCATACTCCAGTACCCGGTGATTATCAGATCCGATCATGCTCATCCTGAGTAGTTATCATCCATTTCAAGATCAGGGGGGCGTGAGCAGCTGCACCTCTAGAACAATTCGCTAGCCTGCCTAGAGACCTCAGAATTTCCGCATGTGCCAGGAATTCTCTCTGGAATAGGAAGGCTATCAGTCCTGCAAATCATGAGCTTCATCGGACACCTCCTGCACTGAAAACGTCACCCTTAGCTGATTTGGTGTTCGTGCTGCTAGGGTATCACCGAAAGTAGAAGATACCAGGTCATCTCCGATTCAGCTCTTGATGCATGCATATTCTCTCAGGAGTATTCTAGCCAGCTTATCAGTGGTAAGTGTTCATTCTATCCTACAAACCCTAACCCTAATTTTGCTATAAAATAGGGAATTTTGCATGGCAGTTTGCATGGCCAGTTGTTTCAGTATATTTGCATAGAATTAGAAAATATCAGGATTTGGGATATTACAGAAAATACCTTATAAGGAAAAATGTACTTATTCCCTTATAAAGAAAAATGGTGTTATGCCCATATAAAGAAAATACCATATAAGGAAAAATTACTTATGCCCTTATAAAGAAATATGTTGTTATGCCCATATAAAGAAAATACCTTATACGTAAAAATGTACTTATTCCCTTATAAAGAAAAAGGTCGTTATGCCCATATAAAGAAAATATTTTATAAGGAAAAATGTTCTTATGCCCTTATAAATAAAATACTCTATAAAAAAAATGGTCCTTATTCCCATATACATAAATACTTAAAAGAAAAAATGTCCTTGTGCTCTTATAAAGAAAATACTTTATAAAGAAAAATGTTCTTATACCTTATAAAGAAAATACCTTGTTAAGAAAAATGTCTTTGTGGCCTTATGAAATGTCCTTTTGTTTTTACGACCTTAAAATATGTGAACCTGGATAATGCGAACTCTTGGCTAAAATATGAACTTGGATATGCGAACTCTCGGCTGAAAAAAGTATAGAAAAAGATTCTCGATTGAGAAATTATGGAAAACTATCTCGGCCGAGAGATTATATATACAACTCTCGGCCGAGCAATTGTGGAATCCCGACGGAATCACAAGAATTTAATGTGTTGGCCCCTAAATGATTCCCGGGGCATTATGTGACAAAACTCTCGGTCGAGAAATGTTTTAAACTTTTGGACGAGAGTTTAAAATAACTTTTGGCCCAGATTTTAATTAATTCTAGGTTAATTTTAGAGCGGGAATAACTCTCGCTCGAGAGATTTTAAATTTCTCGACTGAGACATTTTCTCGGTCAAGAGTTTCGGTCAACAATTCCACCACCATTTCTATAGTATTCAGAAATGTGTCACTTTAACAAGGTGGAAACACTACAAAACATGAAAATTATGTGTCGGAGTTTATACCAATAGATTCATCATTCAATCTACTTTCTCATAATATAAATAATTTTGAATTTCATTTAGCATTTCTATTTTTTACTATTTTTTTTCTAAACTTGATCATTAAAAAATTTAGTGACTTAAAAATCAGTCACAATGAAAATTCAATATCATCACAATGACGAAGCCAAAAAAATGTAAAATCTCACAAGGATCATTCCTTGCGGTGTCCTCTTCAAAAGGGTGGTTTTAGTTTGTTTGATAAGAGTCACATTTGAAACAAAATGTGAAGCCAAAAACATGTGTCAATAAGGCACCATTTTTTGTACATATGTTATTTCAATAAATAATAAAAATTAGTGTATAAGTCTAAAAATCCTCAACATATAGTCCATTCACAAGTGCAATCTATGTAGATTATGAGTATAAATTTCGTTTCCCTAAAATGAATAACTATCTCTAAGAAAAATGTGGCTCACACAGGTAACTCATTATTCATACTTAAAATTTTAAAGTATATGTCATTGGTGGACGTCAAATTTTCCCCACTATATGTCGATAAAAAAAAATTAAAAATATGAATACGTAGCTAATTCAATTCTCTAAAACTTGTGTCTTTACTTCAAGGTGAAATTCCTAAGGGAGATATGGGTTTGAAGGGGTTGAAGTTGAAAAACATAAAATTTTGTAGTTCGTTTTGTCAAAAAACAAGCAAAAGTGAATCCCAACTTCATGTTTTCACCATCTTCAACTCTTCTATCGTTGATCCGCACACATCCTGGATCAACCTGATATTCTCTACAACTCTGCAACTCAGCTGTAGACTTCTTCAACTCTACAACCAAAAACTAACTGACTCTCTACCGACATACTAGCTAAGCAACAAAACAGACAACTAAACAACCCAGACAACCCGGCTCCAATGAAACTAACCGAAGCTAACCTACACACAGCCTAGGTCTTTCCTTCTTATAGACTCTTACATGTCTCTTTCTGCTGACTTCATTCAGCTAGACAACAGGCTGACATTCCTATTCTAGAAACACATGTTAGTAGGCAATAATGGCCCAAATTACAAAGATGATTTCATATGTGCGACTTCCGCCGAATCTAGCCAACCTTGTACCCACGATCTTTCCAAACTGCTTCTTTTCAATCATTGCATTGTTGCGTACCTTCTAACATGGTTTCCTTTGTCCCAACTCATCTTGTCTCATATTTTCTTCTATCATGGATTCTCTCTTGTCACAATCTCTTCTTGTGTCGCAATCTCTTCTTCTGTCGCGAACTCTTCTTGTGTTGCAAGCTCTTCTTCTGGCACAAATGTTTCATGTGTCGCAAGCTCTTCTTTTGTCATGAACTCTTCTTGTGTCGCAATCTCTTCTTATGTTGCAGTCTCTTCTTTTATCGCGATCTCTTCTTCTATCGCGATCTCTTCTCCTATCACAGCTTCCTTTCTTCATGTGACCTAACCCTTTTCATACTTAGGCATAATTCCAACTGAATTATGCCTAACTCTCCCTCGGGCCAACAATAGGTCTCATCCATTTCCAATGTAAAATGCTCCTCTTATGGACAAAACAATTTTCGGCCTCAAGACGTTTTTTGAATTGCTTCTGTGAACTTTTATGGTTTGTCAATCCCGACGTACTGACCCCAACTATGTTGATCCTAACATCGAATTTGGGAAGTCGACGTTGTCCAAACAACAATATTAACAACCATATTGACTTTCTAATTTTGACGTCAGAATTCAGAATTCGACACTGGCTAACAACAACTGTCCCATGACCCTTTCGACCGATGACCAATGACTTTCGCGGACCTATCCATTGTTGCGCCCGTAGAATCCGCTCTATTCCCCTCACAGACCACTCTTCTGGGTTTCACCCCACGGATGAAATTCACCACAGCTACAAACCTTTCCCCCACATACCTTTTTCCTATGGTACTACTGTAGACCGCTCTCCGCAAACCTCCATAGACTCTTCTCATCCTCGCCCGCAAGCCTTTCTCTGTGGCTCTTCATTGACTTTTTCTCCGTGGCACCCCCACTATCTCCACTTCATGATGCCTACAAATTATGGACATTGGCTACCTGCACTTCCTTATGGTGTGGTTGACCCATGTCATATCCGTCCACGTGGTTATCGTGGGTCCCACATAAAATTCTCAAATTGTATATAAGCACTTAAATTTTGAAATTTCTTCATATATTTATATAAATGGTGTCAGTGCATTAGAAATGGAATTCTTCCATCAACATATGATTACCTAAAACTCACACTTGGCCAATAGAGAATTACACTTGGGATTCTCCTCTGGATGGAAATATTTCCATCGATACTCATAGCTATATGTTTTTATGTTTGATAACATAAACTGTAATCTTGTCATAAGCTCAAATTTTGACCTGAATTTTACCAATATTATTCTCAAACATGTATTTCTCCATTACAACTTTCTACTTTACCAACTTGCATGTGGAATTTGATCATAATATATGATATGTAATACCATGAATTTCATAGAGACATTCCATCAACAGTTAACCTGCAACTTTATTGTAACTCTTTTTGTGCAATCTTTGGAACGACTTGTAAAATCAAATTTCAGCCCATGTAGTCCCAGTGCTGAATCTTGGGATCTGATACCAATTTGTAATCTACCTGACAAACTCATTAAACTATAGAGACCACAAGACGCTCAAATTTTATATCTGAATTTAACATTCATATCCAATTTCAATTTTATTCAATTGCATTTCATTTAACAATGGAAATATAGTGTATACATTCATTTAATTTACAGACAACACATAAATGCACATGCCATTCCAAACAAAATCCATGTATATCAACATTTATAAACAATAAATTAAATAAAATGGAAAACCTGAATTAAACCATGGCATTAATACACAAAGAGGCACTTATCTTTTAAGTTATTATTCTTCAATCCCAATTTACTTGGATTAATTATCATGCAACCCACTGGTGTCCAAACCCCCTCCACGGTTGTCCCAATCTTTAATTCTCCTTCCCCATCAACCTACACAATGCCAGGAATAAGCTCCCTTTTCTGAGTTAATATTCCCTTGGGAAACCTCCAATTCCCTTATGGTGCTCCAATAGAGGTTGGACAAGAATTCTCTAAATTTTGGACTCCAAGGCACAAGCTACAGGCCAGTTTTCTCTCTCACCAGGCTACTGGGGTTGATGGCATGCAAAATTCATGTACCTCAATAGAATCTTCATTCTTTGATATGGTATCTTACTATGGCTTTCAAAGATTATGACTAAGGATTCAAATTTGAAATGGTGGAGAAATGATGAAGAATGGAACCCCTCTCTAACTTGAAAACACACTTTGATATGCATAATTCAACTTGTCATGTGGCCACTCCACATGGAACCACTTTTCCCCCCTTGATCCCCTTCTCAAGCTAATGAAATAAGGCTTAATGAAAGTATGGCTTTCAATCATAGTTTAATATCTTGGTTTAATTTGATAAGGCTAGGGAGATAAACTAAGCCACAATCCCACTTTCCACCTTATGGATTCATAGCCCCCCATATCTTGTTCGTCCTTCTTCCCATGCAACCATTTAGAGATTTATTTTATGTTAAAACAAAAAATATATATATTAACATAGTCTTGGCCATTTTGACCATTTGTTTCCAGCTTTTATCATTTTACATCAATATTTACAAATTTACATTGTGGGGTTAAATTGGGGTATTACACCACAGCTTGGCCCAACTATTATTTGGTTTTTTTATCCATCGCCACCAAATTTTTTAGGATCCATTAGTCCCAATATGCTCAATCTTTTCAACTGGCAAATGTTTTCCCATTTGACCAAGACCCACTTATTTCCTTCCCTAGTTCCTGACCATAGAAAAAGTCCTTGAATATTGCAGATCTTTTTTAGAACCACCTTTCAAGCCATCGCGACCGAGGAGAGATAAAGTGAAATTGCTTGCAAGGATGACTTAAGGAGGATAATGCGACTCAGCGTGTTTAGGGTTTGGAAATTCCAAGAGGAGAGACACCTTATGAGGGAGGTAAGGAGATATTCCAAAGAGTTATTCCTTGGGGCATTATCAATCAAAGGAATACCTAAGCATTTGGACGAAAGGGCGCTCCTAGTGAAGCAAAGAATCTTAGAGATATGTCACTGAAGAGAAAGGGGGGTATTGAAGAAAAGGATCTGTGATTTGGATTTGTTTATTGAGGTTCTTGAGGCTTCACTAAAGTATGTAAGAATGGATTGTATAGTGGTTTCTTCTTTGACAGAGGGGACTCCCGTCAATAGGGTAGCATCCACAAATTAACTGTGGGAAGGTGATGGATTCAGTCCATGCAAGGGAAGTCAAATCAGGGAACGTCAATGATAGTCGCTTTGATTATTCTGCTAAGGCCTTCCATCGTTAGAGTAAAAAGGAATGGCAAGAGTAGATATCCTTGACAGATGCCTCTGGTGAGGGAGAAGGTTTCAGTAGGGGATCCATTCAACATACTAGAGAAAAAAGTAGTCAATGTGAGGTTAGTAACCCAGTTTATCCAAAGGATGTTGAAGCCAAAGGATTTTAGGAAATATTTCATGTACTTCCAGCTTAATGTCAAAATCCTTTGAAAGGTCCAGTTTTATAAGCATAGTCAGGGTGCACATGACTCGAAGGGAGTGCACCGTTTCATGGGCCATGATGACATTGTTCATGTTCTTCCTTCCCTCAATGTAGCCAGTATGTTTTGGGGATATGAGGCTTGGTAGCAGGGGCTTTGAATGGAGCATGATGACCTTGGTGATGAGATTATAGATTACATTGTAGAAGGTGACCGACCTGAAATTCTTTGGATCTTCAACTTGTCTTCCTTGGGAATGAGCGAATGAAAAGTCACATTTAAAGAAGAGATGGCTTTTAGTTTGTTGATGTGATTGACATGTTTGCACTAAATAGTAGACTGATGAAAAAACTTAGTTTTACACTCCCCTTATTTTAGCCAGTGAATCTATGACTTCTTGCGCAAAAGGACTTCTTCCTAAGTGTTGTGTTCTGCAATTTGTTGGGCCAGAGATTGCTCTTTCTCAACAAGTTCCATAGTGCACCCTAGGGCGATGATAACTTGTTCAGATTGTCTCATTTGAGTGTCCAAATCTCTCTAAGCCTGAAAGATGTTTCCAAAACTACTTTTATTCCAATGTTTGAGTTTTTGCTTGAAATTATTGAGCTTATTTTGAAACCTACATATGAGGGAGCCCCTACTGACTAAAGAATCATCCCACCACTTGTGATAGTTCTCTTGAAATTCTTTGTTGGAAAGCCACTTTTTTTTTAATCAAAAGGATTTGTACAAGGCTAGACCTCCTATGTCCATTAAGAGGTTGATAGGACAACTATCTGATCTGGAGAGGGGAATGATGGAGGCCTTAAGAATAGTTCAATACATAAAGAATGAGTCACTTACAAGAAAATCATCCAACTGGAAAGCAACATGTTGGTTGGTTGATCATCGATTGGTCCATGTGTAGATACCATTTGTAGTGCTTAGATCTATCAGCTGAAGTGTTCCCATTGTGTTGTTGAAAGCTTCATTTTCCCTTTATAACCTTCAGACACCTCCCTACTTTTCATCCAAAGAGGTGATCATATTATTGTCTTCCCCCAGGATCCAAAATTGGTCCTTAATAATCTCCTCTATGTGATGTAATATCTGAAGGAAGGTGAGCTTCTCTTGAAGGCTTTAGGGCCCATATACATTAGTGAGGGCACCACAAACCCTTGATTCCAAAATCTTAAAGCTGATAGAAATCATCCAAAGGGTGAAAAAGGGTCATTTATCTCCACAGAGCTTGGATTCCAAAGAATTACCAACCCTCTGGCATTTGTTGCTATAATGTCCCCATTCCTCCATCATCTTGGAAGAATGTGCCTGGACTCCTCTCCCGAGCATTTAGTCTCTTGAAGGAGAAGAATGTTTGGTTGTTCCTCTGTGACCATTTTCTACAAGAGTTGTTGTTTACTCCTGCTAGTTATTCCTCTTATATTCTAGGAATGTATCTTCATTAGGTCAAATTTTTGGGAGTAATGGGGGCGACGATGCATGTAAGTGCCTCCATCTGACCAGAGTTTACCATTATATGTCCAAATTCATCAATCAATTGTTTTGTGGGTTCCTTCCCTTCTTCTTTTCCTGCTTAGGGGATTTCTTGATGGGTTCATTAATGCCATCTGTGATGTCAAGATATATCTTGGATTTGGTTGCTTCTCCTGCTCGTG
Organism: Pseudotsuga menziesii; assembly: GCA_001517045.1. Classification (NCBI taxonomy): domain Eukaryota; kingdom Viridiplantae; phylum Streptophyta; class Pinopsida; order Pinales; family Pinaceae; genus Pseudotsuga; species Pseudotsuga menziesii. The sequence goes on along the minus strand of LPNX010242029.1, from coordinate 637,547 downwards.
AGTTGGGAAAACCTTGTGGACCTTCATTAGCTGCTCCATTGGGACTATAGAGTAGTCTATTTTATGACATGCCTCTATAATCTTTTTCAGGTTCAATCCCGCTAATTCATTTTCATCATACTATGAATCCAGGTCTACCCCTTCCTCCATACAAACATCCTCCTTTGCTTGAGATGAAGGCGTTGGGAGAAGTGCTTCCGTAACTTCAACCATTACTGGTTCAAGTTGCATATTCGGATTTGTATCCTCTTTTTCTCATGTTGTTACTTATTTCTCTTCCTACTCTCCTTCATTTGTTTCCTTCCCCAAAACTACTTCAGGATCGAAAGAAAGATTTTCAAACTTATTCTTTGACATGAAGTTCCTCCCTTTATTCCCTCCCATCTTTTTGTGAGTTTTTCTTCTCCTACATTGAACCGGGATGAAGTTCTCCTTGTCCCGATGTGAGTCTGGGTCTAAGGGTTTATGTGTTTTATTGCGAGGAAAATCCCTGAAAAAATGTCCATGAACATGGCATTTTCTACATATAAAAGGAATATGCTCATAGTCTATAGTTTGGATCCAGTCCTCATCATGCCTAATGAGACATATTTCTTCAAGGAGGGCCTGAGAGATGTTAAGATATACACAAATTCTAGTGTAGGAGGTATAACACCCTATTTTGGTTTCTTTAGAGATTTTGACAAACTTACCAAGAGTGTTAATGATTCCTTCTAGCGTCTCCAATAGAAAAAATTCTAGTAGAAGAGAGTATAAGCGGATCCATACCAGGGCATAGGTAAAGTAGTCTTTGTCCGGGATGATTTTTTATGTCCTGTCTTGTAAGAAGAGACCCATTGAGTTATATAAGTAGGGACCATTTTCAAACATCTAGTCCTGGTCATCTAGATTATGGAAAGTCACTGTGAAAAAACATTTAAAGCTAAGCCATATATCAAAATGGCCTTTCGGCTTCCACCACATATCAATCCAGTGAATTATATCCTTCTGTGATGGCCATAACCCTAAGAATTTGCCAATTAGCACATGGTCTCTCTTATATTGCTTCTATCCTTCGAACTGATCTAAGATCACCTTGTATCTTGGCATTTCAACAATCTAGGGGATGCATTTTCCCCGTTCGCATGCCCGAGTCACCTTTAGATGTAATTTGGAGGTATCATTTTCCCCTATTTTACCTTTACCCTTGTCAGAGCTTGGGTCGATCGCACCAGGAAAGATCCCATTTCCATGCAGCTTCCATGTCTTGACATCTATAGAATGGCTGGCAAACCAGTGTCCCACAACATCACAGTAAGAATGGGGAGAATACTAGCCTTCTCCTCATGTGGCCACCATGGAGGAGCTTCAATAGTGAACATAGTCTCGCAAGAAAGAAAACCCTAGATTCAGTCGATGTCCTTACCCTATGAAACTTCATTGATGACCTCAACTTAATTATTGAAAAAGGTCGAAGTGTGTATTGTCTAGAAATGGGGTAACTATTAAGCTTGCCTATGAAGCAATTTCTTTTATGATCTAAGATGTAGAACAAAATTGGTGATTTACTCCTCTTTGGAAATGGCATGTTCCTTTAAAAATAAAACTTTTATGTTAGCTTCCTCTGGAGAATAAGATTCTAACCTGGGATAATTTTGTGAATATGGGGCGTCATGGACCTAATATTTGCATCTTGTGCAATAATGAAGTTGAACTATAGATCATTTGATTATTCATGCTGTTTTACAAAAATGGTGTGGTAGGAGGTAAAGAAAGAATTTAAGATTCACAAAAAAAAAAATTTAGGTGGGGTAGGAGGTAAAGAAAGAATTTAAGATTCGCAATTTTTGTTTCTAGTCTTTGAAACTTAGTTTTCATAATGGATATTGGGAGCAATTTCTTGGATAGAGTCGCCTAGTTATATTTGCTGGGAAATATGGAAACACGTGAACGAAGTTTTATTTGAGGGTAAGCAAAAGAATGTTTTGAGAATTAGTCTTAATGTTGTTGGAGCTTATGGAGAAATACATAAAGAGAAGGGAGAAAGACATCATAGAGTAGCTAGAGCTCATTCCTTTAATAACAGCTAGCCAATATGATTCTTTGATGGTGCTTCTCAAGATGGTGGATTAATATGTGGAGCAGGTATTTATTTGAAATCAATAGATTCATATATGTTTAAACTAAGGATGAGTTGTGGCAGGGGAACCAATACTCGTAGTGAATTACTTTTTCTTTGGGGACTTTTATACTTTGCTCAAACTAAACATATTGTACACTTGCAAGTAGCTAAAGATTCCAAAGTGATTATTGATTAGGTTCTCCAAAAATCTTAGTTATGTTGAATATGGTAGTCATTGATGTCAAAGGATTTCAGTAATGACAAAAGAATAACAAAAGACTATTGATTATATAGTCCAAAGAGATTTGCAGAAGCCAAAATAACACAGTTGGCCAAGTAGAAGTCGGAAGCGTTATAATGCTAAGTTTCTATGAAGTGAAGATTTGGATGGCCCAGATCATAAGAGAGAGAAATATAAATGGTCTAAAATAGTTTCCGCAATGCCAAGGTGCAAGCTTGTTAAATCCGCGGGAAGACTATTGCGGAAATCATGAAAAAAAGACTTGCAATCCGCAATTGTGGAAGACAAATTGCGGAAGTAGTCTCAAGAAAAGTCGAAAAGCAGACCCACAATCTACAATTGTGAAAGAATTTTTGTGGAATACGAAGTATGGAAGCAGTTTTGAGAAAAGTTGAAAAGCAGATCTGTAATATGCAACCTGCAATTGCAGAAGGAAGGAGTTCTCGCAGATTGCAGAAATGCTGATTACAGAAAGATCATTGCGAAAGGTTAATTATGGAAAGGTATTTGCAGACACCACCTTGCGGAAATATCGTTGTTGAAGGTCAATTGTGGAAAGACACTTTGTGGGAAGAAAAATGCGGAAAGGAAACTGCAGAAGGTCATGATTGGAAAATTTAAACAGAGTTAAAAATGATAAACATAGAGGTAAGTTCGAACTTGTCTTTGTTTGTGAAAACTCATGATGAAGATACGTAACTGTTAGATGTAGAGATACATTTGGGGGTATATAAACAATGCTTTAAAATTTCAAATAGGTGTCTTTGTACATTCAATTGGAAGATCCATAGTTGTAAAGAAGTTAGATATTGAATTATCATATAAGGGTGGTTGGGAGGTGCTACGAAAGGATACATGCTTGCAAGGGGGTCACAGCCTCCTTCCAATGGTAGCTGGTAAATAGGGTGTCAAAGCATCATTTCAGTAGTAGCTGATAAACCAGGGGGTCGTATCCTCCTTCCAGTATTTGCTGGTAAATAGGGTATTGTAGCATCCTTGTCTGTGGTAGCAAACATAAACCATTTGTAAATACAATTTTGCAGTAATAGAAAGTGTTGGTGGTTTTCCCTATTGGGATTCCATGATAATAATGTGTGTTCTATATGTATTGTTGATTTTGTTTCAAGTGATAAAAAAAATTAAATAGATTGGATAATACTAATTCACCCCCCCTCAATATTGTTTGATATTCCAACAATTGGTATTAGAGTGGGTTCTTCACTAAAAGTTTAAACACTTGATGAGAGATATTTTATCACTATGGATCAACAAGTAAAAACATCCTCCAAGGTTCCAATATTCAATGGAGAATATTATGTGTACTAGAGCATTATGATGAGAAGCCGCATAATATCTAATGGAATAGATGTTTGGATGTATGTAGAGACAGGATATATATCCAAAATCTCCTCCCACAAATCTTGAAGGGATAAAACAATTTGGATACAATGCTAAAGTTGTTAATGCAATTTTGGTTGGATTACACATAATAGTCTTTGCCAAAGTGATGCATTGAAAAACAACAAAGGAGATCTAGGAAAAATTGCACACCATATATGAAGGAGACACCAAGGTAAAAAGGGATAAACTCCAAACTTTTAAAACTCAATTTGAAAGTCTAAAAATGAAGAAGAAGAAAACTTTTCAAAATACTTTGAGAGAATTGATGAAACTGTTAATGCAACTCTAGGGCTAGGAGCAGAATTGGAAGAAAAGGAAATAGTTGAAAAGGTGCTAAGATCAATTCCAATGATTTACAAACCAAAGATTTCCACCTTGGATGATAGAGAAATTCATGACAAACTCACCATGGAAGAACTATATGGGATCCTAATAGCTTATGAAATGAGGATTGGGCAAGATAATTCTCAAAAGAAGGAAACAACTTTTAAAGCATCTAAAGTAGCTAATAAACCTAAGCCAAATATTCAATTACAAGACTCTGATGATGAATAAGCACTTCTTGTTAAAAATATTAAGAGAGTTACTGGTAAGTACAAAGGGAAATTACCCTTAAAATGTTTTAACTGCGGGGAAATTGGTCACTATGCTTCCAAATTCCCTTATCCAAAACAAGAAGGTGATGATGAGTGCCCTGGAGAATCAAAGAATAAAAAAAGGATTTTTAAGAAGAAAAACAAAAAGAAGACATTTTATTCCATGGATGATAAGTGCTCAAATGAGTCTAGTGAAGATGAAGATGTTGAAGTCCTATTCATGGGATTAGAGAATGAAATCTATGAAGAAGTAGAAGGTGTGGTAGATCTTGAAGTAGAACTTGTAAGTGCTCTTGAAGAATTAGGGGAGTATAAAAGGATGTATAAAAAATAAAAAATCCATATGACATAATTTGAAGAGAAAAACAATGATGCGGAAAGAATTATTGTTGACTTAAAAAATCAGCTTTAGGAAGCCAAAAAGGCTGAAAAAATCTAGAATAGCTACTCAAGAAAAGAGAGCAAGAATTAGAAAAGTTCAAAGTTGAATTGATCTTGTTTAGAAAGAATAAAAATGAAGAATCCCTTCAATCAAAGTTTGAGAGCACCTCAAAAACTCTTGATGACATCCTAAGTTGTCAAAGATCATCTAGTAATAAAACTACAGTAGGTTATGGAATAGAAAAGAAGACAGAACAATCCTCCTTCATAAATAAAGAAGGAAATAAAAGAATTTATGTTGATGCACTTATGAGACCAGTTGTAAAGGAATACAGTCAAAAAAAATCTTTCTCTCAAAATGAAAGCAGGACAGATAATGTGCCAAGCAGACATCAACAACTCTTTTTGGGAAATTGTTATGCCTATAACAATTTTGGACATCTGGCTAGAAATTGTAAAATAATGGTTCCTATTGGGAAAGGAATTACATCACAAACTTATTTCTATAAGAAGAATGTTACTACAAGAAATCCAAAAGGAAGAAATTATAATTCTTTTTCTCCTCTATAGAGTTATAGTATAGATTATTACAAGTGTGGTAATCAAGGACACATTGCTAGAAATGATTCCTATGGAGAATGGCACCACAAAATCTCAAGGCAAAGAGGATAGGAAGGCTTAGAAGAAGAAGGATGATGTGGAATGTTCAATAGCTCTATGTGCTACAGGAAAATAAAATCTATGGCATGTGGACAATGGATGCTCAAAACACGTGACAAGAGACCCAAATAAGTTTATAAGCCTAAAAAGAAATTGTTAAGTCATGAACTTGTTTTCTTCAGTTTTATATTTTGCTTGTGATTTTTATTTTTAGTTTGCTCAGTTGCTTGTTTTAGGAAATTTTTGGTTTTAAGTGAAATTTTGATTTTTGCTTTAGGTTTCATTAGGTTTGTTTTTCTTATGGTTTTGAAGGGTTCTATAGGACATTATGTGGATTAATTGGTTCACAAATAACACCATGATTGAGTTTACCATAAAAAACCTCATTCAAAATGGAATTAATGACTAAAGAAGCGCCAAATTTGGTTTTAAAATATTCTTGTAGCGCAACGGCCAAAATTTTACACAGCGGCGCTACAAGAATATCGCGGGCGTTAAAATCATCGATTTTTAAGCCAAATTCTCTCATGATTTCGATTTCTGAGTGACTAATCACATGTGTAAAGGGTTTTGATATGTGTTTCAGCAGAAATAATCATGCAAACGGGTGTTGTCTAGAACGTGAAGGAGATCGTGGTGATCAGCAATTAAGGTTGGGCGAATGATGACAAATTGGGGAATGAGCCGAAACTGATGGGAAAGAACTTCTTCATACATGCATTACGAAGCTAGAGGCGAAGTGGAACGGAGAACAACCGCCAACAATCCAGAATTTGCAATAACAAAGGGAATTTAGGGTTTTCCTAGTGTGCCAATTGGAAGCAAATTGAAGACATGAAGACACCTAGGCAGTTAAATTCAATAGTCAGATAGTCCGAGGATTAATTTTAAACGTCTGCAGCAGTTCAGGAATGAGGTATTCCGCGTAAACTTGGTTGTGGCAGCTAAATTGGGGTTTTTTCCATTAAATCTTGTTATGTTAAAATTGATTAGGGAAAGCTTTAATTCATGCTGTTAACAAGCTCCCTACGATCAGATATCAGTCTAAAAATGGTTTTAGATGTTTGGGCAAGTGATAAGTTGAAAAACAACAGTTGCATTGAATAATTTTCAAGTCAAGACCAGCAAATTTGGTTGGATGAAGGTCTGTACTGTTTATGGTGACCAGGGTTCACAGATTCACTTGTCACTTGTAATCAATGCAATGAGTTAGCTGAGCATGTCAATTGCATGTAGACCTTGTCTGAGTAGGTGTTAGAGGCTGATTGGTTTTGTGTTGAATGCAAGTTAAAGCAGAAGGTTAAACATACATAAGACTGCTCTCATATCATCTCATTCCCTAGTTAAACAATTGCAATCTGTAGCTGAGAAGCGAGCATTTGAAGAGCACTAATGCAGAATCCCTATTGCAAAAAGATAGCTCATTAGTAGCATTAGGAGGAGAAAAGGGTGCTATTTGTGCAGAATCACAACACACAGATGTTTTCATGAATTCTAAAGATGGTCTTTCATCGAAATGAACATTTTGGATGATAGTTAAATTCAGCAGCAGCTTTGTGAGAGGATTTTGGGTACTCTGTTGAACTAAATTACCTAATATCAGTGTAAAACATTTCCTGCATTAACAATAGAGACAGACTGTTAAAATTCAAGAGAAAAATAGCCCAGGAGAGTAAAAGAAAGCTAATTGTTACAACTCTAAAAATTTGAGGGAAGAAGCCTGGCTGTTAGGTCATTAATAGGGTCTTTAAATTACATAGAATTCATCCATTGAAAACATATGGGAAAAAGTGGTAAGACCAACAGGGTAGAGCCCACTGAGCTGAATTGGATTGATCAATTTCCAAGTTGTGCAGAGCTCTTCCAAAATGCTGGATGGTTGGATTTCTTCAATAAAATTGATGGCTATAACACCGAGGTCTCTTATAAATTTGCCAAATGTTATAACCAAGACATGGTAGCATTTGATACTCTGAAGTTTAAGTTGACTGTGTAGTTAGTTGCTGAAGCAATACGAGTCAGGAATGAAGGAGAAATGTGGTTCAAAAAGTTTCCTTTCACCTTCAATGCCCAAAGGTATCTTTTACCTGGCATTATTCCAAACTGGAGCAAAGGAGTATTAATCCAGAATTTCAGAGATGAATGGGTGGAGCCCATCAAAATCATACAAAGCTACGTCACCTGTGAAGGGAGATATGCTTATGTCTTTAAGTACCATTTTAGGTTCCTACAGCACCTTGTTGGTGAATCCAGGATAAGTCTTCCTTTCTTCCTGTTTAAAAGTTTGGAGAAGATGTGAAGCAGGGTCAAGGAGCATCAGGATCACACTACATGGTCCATTTTCCATCATGGATTGATCAAATTGATTATCAGCACTGTCCTACAAAGAGAAGGAAAGACATGGGACTATTTCCTCTTTTGGTCTGGTTTCCAAATTAAGCAAGAAGAGAAGCCAACCAAAAAACATGTGGACAAGGGGAAAACCCTAATTAGAAAACTAGGTCAGAAAGTCAAGTCTGAAGATAAAAAAGGTGTTAAACGTGAAGAGGTGACAGAACCCTCAAAGAGAGATTATGAACACCGGCAGTTTTCAGCTGACAGTAAGGGTAAAAGTTTGATGTCTATAAAAAAGGAAGATCAGCCTGTGCAAAATAGGGCACCAATAGAAACTCTCATAGATGAGAAAATTGTTGTCACAGAGAAGGTTGCAGTGGAGGAAGAGGATGCCAAGGTCCATCAAAGAAGCCCAATTACTATTTTATCTGAAGATGAAGGATACATGTTAGAAGGTGATGAATTTACTGTCAAAGCTGAGCCTAGGGTTGGCACACACAGGGAATTTTACAGTCAAGAACATAAGACAGTGAAACCAAACAAAAAGAAGATCAAGGTTAAATCTATGGAGTTTTCCACAGTAAGACATCAAGGAAAAAGTTTGAAGATGATGGGAGAACTTGCCTCAGCATGGAGACCCAAAACTAGGCCAAGAAACAAGTTGAGGCTGCATATGAAAAAGCTTATAAATCCTAGGTTAAACACTAAAGAGGTAACTGTGCTTGATGATGATTCTTCAGATGAAAATCCATTGAAGACAGTAAAAGAGTCTAGCATCACCGAAACCAAGCTATCTGCTGTATTTTTGGAATTAAGAGGTGAAATGCTGAAGGAAGAGCAGAAAAAGGAAAATGAAGTTTCTTATTCTGAAGACCAGTTGTTAATGGATGAAATTGCACCTACTGAAACAGTTAATCAGGAAAACCCTAGTGTTCATGGTGTGTCTTCAGAGCTGCTGCCAGAGGATGAAGACATTTTCAGAAAACTAAATATCTCGTGGTTGCCTAGTGAATTACAGAATGCAACAGCAGGTAAATCTTTTGACTCGGAAAGGGAGAATTTGCAAAGAACCATCAAACAGTACAAGCATCAAATGGATTACATGCAGGAAACTAATGATGGTCTGATCTTAGCAAATAGAAGACTCAGGGAGGATTTAAAATAAGTAAATGATCATTACCAAGAGCTTACTGCAGTTTCCAAGGAGGCCCTGAAAAGGAAAAGAAATTCAGATTTACAGTGTGCAGAATTGAAGCTGACTGTCAAAAGCCTACAGCAGCAGAATGAGGAGCTTACTGAAAGAATGAGAAAGATGGAAGCTGATCAGCAAAAAGCAAAGAAAAAGACCCAAGCCTTAGATGGAATAGCCTTATTAGCTAAAGCTGCTAAAGACCTTTGAATATTGATAGTCAGGCAGTTACTTGTTATGTTTTTTTTTTTTTTTTGAGAATTACTTTTGTTAGTTAGTTACTTGTTAAGTTTTTGAAGAAATACTTTATTTTGTAAATTATAATTGTGACATTATCCCATCGATGAGTAGGCTTGGAAACAGTTAGGGTTTATACCCTAACTGATTTTTTGAGAAATAGTATTTAGGAACAGGAGAAAGAGAACAAAGGGTTCGATTTTTGGCTGGCTTAAGGAGGTCTGTGACTTGTTTATGAGCTAAGTACTATAACTCTCATGTGTATTTGTTGAATAGAATTATGAAATATATGATCCTTTCCACCCTTCAGTCTGTGTTTTGGCTTCTTTTTTAACTTGTTTAGTTACATGATTGATAAATTCATTGTTGGTTTATGTTTTGTATGCTGGTAGTGCTTGTCAGTTGTGAATGAACTTCAATGTCATGTTCTATTGGATATTGGTAATTATATTATGCATCTTTGTTCTTCTTTGCTTATGATTCAGTTCCTATTTGGCTCATGAATGTATTCCCTTCAGTCACCAAACTTTACAACCAGAAAAACTTTTCAAAAACCCTAAAACCTAGTTTTGCTTGATTCAATATTTGAGATTGTGTTGGCTTGTTTCTTTGTAGCCTCGAAACAATTTCTGGCACAAACTTCTTTGGTGCCGTTGCCGGGAAACGAAGTTGAAAACAGATTTTTCCCTGGGATACTTATCATTTCACTGGTTTTAAGAGGTGAACTTAAACCAGCACATCTTTAAGGCTATTTTTCACCAAGTTTGACACAGTGGCTACTAGAGGAGTTGGAACCAGGAACAGACCTACTTCACCATTGCAGTTGGGTGTTACAGACCCTGAAAAGATATTAAAGACAGCAAAGAAAATTAGAAGGTCTCAGTCTTTACCAGCCTTGTGTGACCCTGACCAGTTAGGTGGTTCATCACATTCAGCTTTGCTAAGAAAAGAAGAAGAAACCTCACCTTGGTTAAAGCCTATTATCCTTGATAGCATTTTCCAAGTTTTTACTAATCCTCAATCCTTCAGAAAAGCCAAAACTGCCTCTCCTGGTAAGATACCTCTTTTTCAGCTGAAATTAGGTAAAAAAACCCTTTCAGTCAAGTTCCAGTCAAACTTTTTCATCATCAAAGTCAGTCAGTCCAAAAATGGCAGCCCAAAATCAGCCCATAGACATGATGGACCGGGTGGTTGCAGCCAGATATGCACCATTGGTCTTGCCTCAGCCTTTAAATGCACTACCTGGGGGTGCCTATCAAAAATACCTTCCTAGGTTTAATTGACAGGGGGGAAACACAGCTGAAGAACATTAGGAAGCTTTCCTTAGTTATGCTGATAACGAAAACATTGAGGCCAAGGATGTATGGATGAGAATGTTCATGTAGAGACTTGATGGAGATGTAAGGAAATGGTTCAGAGAGTTGCCTGCTAACTCAATCACTATCATTGAAGAACTCCATGATCTCTTCATGAGACAATGGGGTGACACTAAAGATCATACATACTATATAACTGAGTTTGGAGCCCTTAGGAGGAAAAAGGAGAAAACTGTTGCAGAATTTTCAAAGAGGTTTAACAAGATGTACAGTAGAATTCCTACTGAAATAAACCCTACAGAAACATCAGCTAGACTTACATATGCAAATGCTTTCAATCATGAATTTTCCTTACTACTGAGAGAGAGGAGACCTATTTCTTTACTGAATATGCAGGATGCAGCATTGGAGGTAGAATCTAACATACTGGCTTCCAATATATTGAATAAGGAAACAGCTCAGCAGCTATATGACAGAAAAGGAAAGAAGGAAGCAGCTCCAGGAGGTTCATCTTCCCTTTCTGCTGAAGGGAAAATTGATGAAATGGCTAAGTTGGTGAAGATTCTGACTACAAAATTGAACAAATTAGAGCTTGAAAAAAATTCCAGCAAGCCTGCTCTAGAAGGTGAACGAAATCCTAATAATCAGAACCAGTTCAGAAGGAAATTTGCTCCCCGTTTCATGCCTAGAGAATGCAGGAATAATGATATTCAGCGGGAAAGAAGAGAAAATGAGGACCAAAGAGTGCCACTACCTCTTGAGAACAATGTTGCTGATGAAGAAGAGGTTGATGATGAAGTAATATTTGAAGATACTGACCAAGATATGAACCATTTTGGAGAAAGATTGTCTAGGGGTTTTATCACTGAAGAAGAGTTCCTAAATGCAGAATGTTATGATGCTGATATGTTCGAAACAGAAGATGATTTAGGTCTGAAAATGTCTGCTATCACTGCTGATGTCTGTCAAAATGAACTTAAAAAGACTGTAAATCTGAGGTCAGGTCCAAAACAGGTGGTACAAATTCCGAAGAAGAAGGTAGCTATCCCTGCTAAGCAGCCATCCGATCCTGTGACAGAGAAAAGACAAGTTTCAGAAAAACAAAAGAAAAACACAGAGGTTGAAGAGGTAAATAAAACTGTTCAGAATTTCAACCTGGAAAATGAATTAGGCAAGTTAAAGATTCCTGTACCTTTAACTGAACTGATGAAAAATCCTTCATATAAAGAATCAGTCCTTAAAATGTTGAACTCAACAAGCAATCAGCCTATTTCTGACACAGTAAATTTGCAAGAAGAAAACCCCAGGATTTTCATTGGATCAGCCTTGGCTGAAAAGACTAAAAATGAAGCAGGTGCTTCACCTCCATTCTACATCACCCTGACAGTCCATGAACAAATGATACATAATTGCTTGGTAGATTCGGGAGCCTCACACAATTTAATGCCAAAGGTTGTTATGGAAGCTTTAGGTTTGAGTATCACTAAACCCTATCATGATCTGTATGCATTTGATTCCCGAGCAGTGAAGTGTTTAGGTGTAATAAAGGACATGGTTGTCAATTTGGCTCAGTTACCCATGAAAAGTGTGATCATGGACGTAGTGGTAGCTGATATTACACCTAAATTTGGGTTACTTCTTTCTAGGTCTTGGGCAAAGAAGGTTGGTGGGACCTTACAAATGGATCTATCATATGCTACTATTCCTATGTTTGGAGGAGAAAATAGAAGGCTATACAGAGAGCTTCAGTTTGCCTATATTGTAACAGATGACAAGAACCCTACCAATCACCCACTGTATGTTGTTGATGAAGACCTGGGTACTTGCATGTTACATTTCAGTGAGGAGAACAATACTACTAGTTTGTTATAGGTTGAAAAAGAACAGCCAGTAAAATGCAGCAGAGAACAGGAGGATGAGTTGTGGCAATTATACTTTGATGGGTCCTGTTGTAAAGAAGGTGCTGGTGCAGGGGTTCTTCTCATATCTTCTGGAGGTGAAACAGTAACTCTAATGTATAAATTGGAGTTTATTACTACAAACAATACTGTTGAATATGAAGCTTTGCTGTTAGGATTAAAACCTGCCAAATATTTGGGCATTCAGCAGATTGATGCATTTGGTGACTCCGAGTTAGTTGTTCAGCAAGTGAAGAGCAACTATCAAGTGAAGCAGGGTTTGCTGAAAGTCTATCGAAATGAGGTATGAGACATGCTTGAAAATTATTTTGTAGCATTTAATATTACTCATATTCCAAGAGACCATAATCAGACTGCAGACTCATTGACCTTGGCTGCCACACACTTCAGAATTCCCCAAGACCACTCAGTTGAGATATCCTATTGAGGTGAGGTACAGACCATCTGTACCTGATAATGTAAAGCAATGGAGAGTGTTTGAATATGACATTGAGATTAAGAGATTTCTAGAGCTTACCCATGAGTTTTCAAATTCCCTGATTGATCAAGAGGAAGATGAAGGGGATGAAGAGTTGGAAGAGATTGCTGAAAATGAAATAGCTGGACACCAAATCATTGAATTAAAGAGCAATTTCATCCCAATAGGTTTGGTACCTTTGGAAAGGACTTTTTTGAAAGATGATACACTCTTGAAGCCTGTTGTACAGTCCTCAGAAGAGAATGTAGTGGATTGCAACATTGGCTCTGCAGAACAGCCTAGAATGGTTAAAATTTCTAAAGCACTTACAGCTGAACAAAGAAACAGGTATATAAAGCTGTTAAAAGAACATGTGGATTTTTTTGCATGGTCTTATGAGGAATTGAGAACTTATGACACAGGAATCATACAGCATAAAGTCCCTTTAAAACCAAATGTCAAGCCTTTTCGTCAGAAATTAAGGAGGATTAACCCAGCTTTGTTTCCTGTTATTGAAAAAGAAGTGAAGAAGTTGTTGGATGCCATGATCATAGTGCCTCTCAGGTATTCTTCATGGGTGGATAATCTAGTTCCTTTTAGGAAAAAGAATGGAGAAATCAGGTTGTGTGTTGACTTCAGAAATTTGAACAGATTTTCATTAAAAGATAACTATCATTTGCCTAAAATTGAGCAAATATTGCAGAAAGTAGTTGAGGCACAGAGGATCCCAATGGTTGATGGTTTTTTAGGGTACAATCAAATCTCTATGCATCCTGATGATAAGGAGAAGATAGCCTTTACAACTCCCTGGGGAACTTTTATGTATGACAAGATGCCCTTTGGGTTAATGAATGCTGGAGCCACCTTCCAGAGGGCTATGGATATTGTTTTTGTTGGAGAAAAGGAAAAATTTGTGGTAATCTACTTGGATGATATTACTGTTTTCTCACAGTCAGATGATGAACATTTGAAGAATTTGAAACAGACTTTCCTGAAATGTAGAAAATTTGGCTTGTCCTTGAATCCAAAAAAGTCACACTTTGTTGTACAGGAAGGTAAATTGCTTGGTCATTTAGTATCTGCTAATGGTATAAGGATTGATCCTGAAAGGGTAAAGGCTATATTGAAAATAAGTTTATCGAGGAGTAAAAAGGATGTCCAATCATTCATTGGTAAAATCAACTTTCTACGTTGGTTTATACCAAACTTTGCTGAAACTATCAAACAGATCACAGTCATGCTGAAAAAGGATCAGGAGGTCAGGTGGACCACGGAGGCAAAGAATGCATTTGAGAAGATCAAAGTGGCTCTTACTGAAGCTCCTGTATTTGTAAGCCCAAATTTTACCAGAGAATTTCTTACATTCTCATTTGCATCAGAGGATACAATAGCAGCTATTCTGTTGCAGAAGAATAAGGAAGGACTAGAGCAGCCTATTGCATTCTTCAGCAAAAATCTCAGGGATTCTGAACTAAAATAAAGTATCTTAGAAAAACAGGCCTATGATCTGGTAAAAGCTTTAAAGTTTTTTAGAATATATGTTATGCATTCTAAAGTTATTTCATTTGTGCCTAATGCTGCTATAAAAGATGTTTTGACACAGCAAGATAGTGAAGGGAAAAGAGGCAGGTGGATTGCTAAAATCATGGAGTATGATGTAGATATCAGACCTACCAAACTTGTCAAGGGACAAGGTTTAGCCAAGGTGCTGGCTGAATCAAATTGTCAGGCTCTAGGATTGCATGTCATGGCTAAAGAATTAGCTCAGGAAGAAGATCAAGCAATCCTGGAAAAAGAGAATATCATGGACTATTATTCATCATCAACATGGTATGCAGACATTGTATATTTTCTGTTGTTTTTGCAATGTCCTAAGCATTTAGATAGGAAAGCTGCTAGATCCTTAAAGCTTAAAGCTACTAAGTATTGTCTAATAGAAGAGCAGTTGTTCTGGAAGGACCCAGGTGGTATTCTACTCAGATGTTTGGATAAATCTGAAATTGAAGGAGTAATTTCTGAATCTCATGAGGGTGCTTGTGGAGGACACAAGTACTAGAAGACAACAGCATACAAGATTTTAAGAGATGGATACTACTAGCCCTCTTTATTTGCAGATGTATATCAGCAAGTAAGAGCCTATATCCCTTGTCAAAAGTTTGCTGGAAAACAAAAATTGCTGTCATTGCCCCTAAAACCTATTGCAGTAAGTGCTCCTTTCCAGCAATGGGGTCTGGATTTTATTGGGGAAATAAATCCAACTTCCTCATGGCAACATAGGTGGATCCTAACTGTAACATATTTCTTTACCAAATGGGTGGAAGCCATCCCTACTAAGAATGCCACAGACAAAGTAATCATGGAATTTATTGAGGAGAATATCCTTAGTAGGTTTGGTTGTCCTCAGAAATTAATAACAGATAATGCAAAGGCTTTTAAGTCCAAGGCAATGGAAGCCTTTTGTGAAAAGAATGGTATCTTGCTAAAACATTCAACTCCCTACTATCCCCAAGGTAATGGTTTGGCTGAGTCCTCTAATAAAAACATCATTCAGAGTATCAAAAAGTTTCTCAAGCATAACAAGAGATCATGGGATTCAAAGTTGAAATATGCATTGTGGGCTGATAGGATAACAGTCAAACAAGCAATTGGAACTTCTCCCTTCCAGTTAGTTTATGTTACAGATGCAGTTTTTCCTGTTCAATTGGGAATCCCAGTGATGAAGTTTTTTTAGAATTGCCAGGAAGAACCAAATGATATGCAGAGAAAGATTTATGAGCTGATAGAGTTGCAGTAGAACAGGGAAAAGGTGGAAGAAAGGGCACAGTTGTACAGATTGAAGATCAAAAACAAATTTGACAGGAACATCAAAGAAAACTCTTTCTCAGTTGGTGATATGGTTTTAAGGTGGGATGCAAGGAAAGAGAAAAAAGGGAAGCATGGTAAGTTTGACGACCTCTGGTTTGGCCCTTTCCTAGTGTGTAAGATTCCGGAGAATAACACTTTTGTCCTGCAGTCTTTGGAAGGTGAGGAATTGTCTAGTCCAGTCAATGGACGATTCCTCAAGCATTTTTACAGTCTTTGAGAAGATTTTCACTTTTCATTGTATATACCGATGTGAGTGAAGCATAATAAAGACTCCATAACCCAATGGAAATTTTGCAGACTAGTAGGTAGCAGAAAATAAAGCACTGGTCTACAGGTTCTTGAAGCCTCACAGGGAGGACTTCATCTCGCAGCTGGAGCCAAATGTTAAGTCATGAACTTGTTTTCTTCAGTTTTATATTTTGCTTGTGATTTTTATTTTTAGTTTCCTCAGTTGCTTGTTTTAGGAAATTTTTGGTTTTAAGTGAAACTTTGATTTTTGCTTTAGGTTTCATTAGGTTTGCTTTTCTTATGGTTTTGAAGGGTTCTATAGGACATTATGTGGATTAATTGGTTCACAAATAACACCATGATCAAGTTTACCATAAAAAACCTCATTCAAAATGGAATTAATGACTAAAAAAGCGCCAAATTTGGTTTTAAAATATTCTTGTAGCGCAACGGCCAAAATTTTACACAGCAACGCTACAAGAATATCACGGGCGTTAAAATCACCAATTTTTAAGCCGAATTCTCTCATGATTTCGATTTCTGAGTGACTAATCACATCTGTAAAGGGTTTTGATACGTGTTTCAGCAGAAATAATCATGCAAACAGGTGTTGTCTAGAATGTGAAGGAGATCGTGGCGATCAGTAGTTAAGGTTGGGTGAATGATGACGGATCGGGGAACGAGCCAAAACTGATGGGAAAGAAGTTCTTCATACATTCATTACGAAGCTAGAGGCGAAGTGGAACGGAGAACAACCGCTAACAATCCGGAATTTGCAGTAACAGAGGGAATTTAGGGTTTTCCTAGCACGCCAGTT
Organism: Pseudotsuga menziesii; assembly: GCA_001517045.1. NCBI lineage: Eukaryota > Viridiplantae > Streptophyta > Pinopsida > Pinales > Pinaceae > Pseudotsuga > Pseudotsuga menziesii. Next base: position 620,805 of record LPNX010242029.1, on the reverse strand, counting down.
GGAAGCAAATTGAAGACATGAAGACACCTAGGCAGTTAAATTCAACAGTCAGATAGTCCAAGGATTAATTTTAAACGTCTGCAGCAGTTCAGGAATGAGGTATTCCGCGTAAACTTGGTTGTGGCAGCTAAATTGGGGGTTTTTCCATTAAATCTTGTTATGTTAAAATTGATTAGGGAAAGCTTTAATTCATGCTGTTAACAAGCTCCCTACGATCATATATCAATCTAAAAAGGGTTTTAGATGTTTGGGCAAGTGATAAGTTGAAAAACAATAGTTACATTGAATAATTTTCCTGTCAAGACCAACAAATTTGGTAGGGTGAAGGTCTGTACTATTTGTGGCGACCAGGGTTCACAGATTCACTTGTCACTTGTAATCAATGCAATGAGTTAGCTGAGCATGTCAATTGCATGCAGACCTTGTCTGAGTAGGTGTTAGAGGCTGATTGGTTTTGTTTTGAATGCAAGTTAAAGCAGAAGGTTAAACATACATAAGACTACTCTCATATCATCTCATTCCCTAGTTAAACAATTGCAATCTGTAGCTGAGAAGCGAGCATTTGAAGAGCACTAATGCAGAATCCCTATTGCAAAAAGATAGCTCATTACTAGCATTAGGAGGAGCCAAGGGTGCTATTTGTGTAGAATCACAACACACAGATGTTTTCATGAATTCTAAAGATGGTCTTTCATCGAAATGAACATTTTGGATGATAGTTAAATTTAGCAGTAGCTTTGTGAGAGGATTTTGGGTACTCTGTTGACCTAAATTACCTAATATCAGTGTAAAACATTTCCTGCATTAACAATAGAGACAGACTGTTAAAATTCAAGAGAAAAATAGCCTAGGAGAGTAAAAGAAAGCTGATTGTTACAACTCTAAAAATTCGAGGGAAGAAGGGCTGTTAGGTCATTAATAGGGTCTTTAAATTACACAGAATTCAGGCATTGAAAGCAGATGGGAAAAAGTGGTAAGACCAACAGGGCAGAGCCCACTGAGCTGAATTGGATTGATCAATTTCCAGGTTGTGCAGAGCTCTTCCAGAATGCTGGATGGTTGGATTTCTTCAAGAAAATTGATGGCTATAACACCGAGGTCTCTTATAAATTTTCCAAATGTTATAACCAAGACATGGTAGCATTTGATACTCTGAAGTTGAAGTTGACTGTGCAGTTGGTTGCTGAAGCAATAGGAGTCAGAAATGAAGGAGAAATGTGGTTCAAAAAGTTGCCTTTCACCTTCAATTCCCAAAGGTATCTTTTACCTGGCATTATTCTAGACTGGAGCAAAGGAGTATTAATCCAGAATTTCAGAGATGAATGGGTGGAGCCCATCAAAATCCTACAAATCTATATCACCTGTGAAGGGAGATATGCTGATGTCTTCAAGTACCATTTTAGGTTCCTACAGCACCTTGTTGGTGAATCCAGGATGAGTCTTCCTTTCTTCCTGTTTAAAAGTTTGCAGAAGATGTCAAGCAGGGTCAAGGAGCATCAGGATCACACTACACAATCCATTTTCCATCATGGATTGATCAAATTGATTATCAGCACTATCCTACAAAGAGAAGGAAAGACATGGGACTATTTCCTCTTTTGGTCTGGTTTCCAAATTAAGCAAGAAGAGAAGCCAACCAAAAAACATGTGGACAAGGGGCAAACCCTAATTAGAAAACTAGGTCAGAAAGTCAAGTCTGAAGATAAAAAAGGTGTTAAACTTGAAGAGGTGACAGAACCCTCAAAGAGAGATTATGAACCTCGGCAGTTTTCAGCTGACAGTAAGGGTAAAAGTTTGATGTCTATAAAGAAGGAAGATCAACCTATGCAAAATAGGGCACCAGCATAAACTCTTATAGATGAGAAAATTGTTGTCACAGAGAAGGTTGCAGTGGAGGAAGAGGATGACAAGGTCCATCAAAGAAGCCCAATTACTAATTTATCTAAAGATGAAGGATACATGTTAGAAGGTGATGAATTGACTGTCAAAGCTAAACCTAGGGTTGGCACACACATGGAATTCTACAGTCAAGAACATAAGACAATGAAACCAAACAAAAAGAAGATCAAGGTTAAATCTATGGATTTTTCCACAGTAAGACATCAAGGAAAAAGTTTGAAGATGATGGGAGAACTTGCCTCAGCATGGAGACCCAAAACTAGGCCAAGAAACAAGTTGAGGTTGAATATGAAAAAGCTTCTAAATCCTAGGTTAAACACTAAAGAGGTAACTGTGCTTGATGATGATTCTTCAGATGAAAAGCCATTGAAGACAGTAAAAGAGTCTAGCCTCACTAAAACCAAGCTATCTGCTGTATTTTTGGAATTAAGAGGTGAAATGCTGAAGGAAGAGCAGAAAAAGGAAACTGAAGTTTCTTATTCTGAAGACCAGCTGTTAATGGATGAAATTGCACCTACTGAAATAGTTAATCAGGAAAACCCTAGTGTTCATGGTGTGTCTTCAGAGCTGCTACCAGAGGATGAAGACATTTTCAGAAAACTAAATATCCCATGGCTGCCTAGTGAATTACAGAATGCAACAGCAGGTAAAGCTTTTGACTCAGAAAGGGAGAATTTGCAAAGAACCATCAAACATGACAAGCATCAAATGGATTACATGTAGGAAACTAATGATGGTCTGATCTTAGAAAATAGAAGACTCAGGGAGGATTTACAAGAAGTAAATGATCATTACCAAGAGCTTACTGCAGTTTCCAAGGGGGCCCTGAAAAAGGAAAAGAAATTCAGATTTACAGTGTGCAGAATTGAAGCTGACTGTCAAAAGCCTACAGCAGCAGAATGAGGAGCTTACTGAAAGAATGAGAAAGATGGAAGCTGATCATCAAAAATCAAAGAAAAAGGCCCAAGCCTTAGATGAAATAGCCTTATTAGCTGAAGCTGCTAAAGACCTTTGAATATTGATAGTCAGGCAGTTACTTGTTATGTTTTTTTTTTTTTTTGAGAATTACTTTAGTTAGTTAGTTACTTGTTAAGTTTTTGAATAAATACTTTATTTTGTAAATTATAATTGTGACATTATCCCATCGATGAGTAGGCTTGGAAACAGTTAGGTACCCTAACTGATTTTTTGAGAAATAGTATTTAGGAAGAGGAGAAAGAGAACAAAGGGTTCGATTTTTGGCTGGCTTAAGGAGGTCTGTGACTTGTTTATGAGCTAAGCACTATAACTCTCATGTGTATTTGTTGAATAGAATTATGAAATATATGATCCTTTCCACCCTTCAGTCTTTGTTTTGGCTTCATTTTTAACTTGTTTAGTTACATGATTGATAAATTCATTGCTAGTTTATGTTTTGTATGCTGGTAGTGCTTGTCAGTTGTGAATGAACTTCAATGTCATGTTCTGTTGGATATTGGTAATTATATTATCCATCTCTGTTCTTCTTTGCTTATGATTCAATTCCTATTTGGCTCATGAATGTATTCCCTTCAGTCACCAAACTTTACAACCAGAAAAACCTTTCAGAAACCCTAAAACCTAGTTTTGCTTGATTGAATATTTGAGATTGTGTTGGCTTGTTTCTTTGTAGCCTGGAAACAATTTCTAGCACAAACAGAAATCAAAAAGGAAAAGCCACTTTTGGAGATAATATATCCTCTAAATAATTGGGAAGGGTACAGCAGTTCTTAGAGACGAGATGAAAGTTGAAAATGTTTTGCTTTTAAAGAACTTAAAACCTAATCTTTTAAGTCTGAGCCAACATGCAATCAAGGACACATATGTATATTCAATTTCAAGAAGTGTGAAATCAAATGAAAAGATTCAGGAAAAATTTTTCAGACTTCTGTGAGAAATGCAAGCAATGTGTATATTCTAGAAAATGAAGAACAATGTTATATGAGTCAATTTGATGAAAGTTTGCTATGGCATAGAAGGATGGGATGTTTGAGCTTTGACAGTCTTATAAAAGTTAGTAAGAAGGGAGTTGTAAGGAATTTTCCAAAGATCATAAAACCACCAAATCATGTTTATTGACATTGTCTTCATGGGAAACAAACAAGAACAAGCTTCAAGGTCAAAGAGCATACAACCTCTCAGCCATTAGAAATAAGTCACGCTGATCTTTGTGGACCAACAAGGACTAAAATCTTTCAAGTTGAACATTACTTTATGTTATTAATCGATGATTATACAAGGATGACTTGGGTGACATTTCTTAAAGAAAAATCAAAAGCCTTTATGAAGTTCATAGCCTTCAAAGCACTTGTTGAAAATGAAACAGATATCAATATTAAATGTCTAAGATCAGATAATGGTGGTGAGTTCACCTCAAATGAATTCAATGAATTTTGTTTAACTCATGGAATCAAGAGGCAGTTTTCAGCAGCAAAAAATCCTCAGCAAAATGGAGTTGTTGAGAGAAAGAACAAGACAATCCAAGAAGCTACCAGAACTATGCTTAATGAAGCAAAACATTTTGATGGATATTGGAGAGAAGCAATATATATAGTTGTCTATGTGCAAAATATAGTATAGCTCAAAGTGAATAGTGACAAGACTACATATGAGATATGGTTTGGAATACCAGCTTTAGTTAAATATTTTAGAGTTTTTGGAAGTAAATGCTACATAAAAAGAGATGATGATAATATAGGGAAGTTTGACTCTAGAACATATGAAGGCACATTTCTTGGATATTCTTCCACCCAAAAGGCATACAGATGTTATAATCTAAGGTTGCACAATATCATAGAAAGTGAAAATGTAATTGTTGATGATACTAAATCAAGAGGAATACAAATCCAAGAGAGTGTGGATGTTGAAGAAACTGATGATGAAGAAATAGATGATAAAGAAAAAGAATAAAGTTCACAAGAAGAGGATGTTTTTTAAGAAGAAGACTAAGGAAAAGTATAGAAAGAACAATCACATGAAAATGAGAATGAAGACTCTCCAAGATCATACACAAAGACACCATCTAGGTGGGTTCAAAAGAATCATCCTGGAAGTCTAATAATTGGTGACAAATATTTGGGAGTTAAAACAAGAAGAAAATTACTTTATGATGAAGAACAAGCACTACTTTCGTTAGTATAACCCAAAACATTTAAATAAGCTTGAAAAAGTGAGGATTGGATCAATGCTATGAATGATGAACTTGATCAAATAGAGAAGAACCAAACTTGGGAAATTGTCCCAAGAACTAAGGGCATGAATGTTATTGGAAATGGATTTTTAAAAACAAGTTCAATAAGCATGGTCATGTGATAAGAAACAAGGCCATATTATTATGCAAGGGATATGCTCAAGTAGAAGTTGTTGACTTTGAAGAAACTTTTGCACACGTGGCAAGACTTGAAGCCATTAGGATGTTTTTAGCTTTTGCAGGCTACAATAACTTTAGAGTGTATCAAATGGATGTAAAATTTGCATTTCTTAATGGAGAACTTGAAGAAGAAGTCTATGTTGAGCAGCTTGAATGTTTTCTCTAATCATAAAATAGAAATTATGTTTGCAAACTTAAGAAGGCACTCTATGGCCTTAAATTATATGCAAGAGCATGGTTCTCGAGACTTGACAATTATTTAAAGAAACAAGGATATAGAAGAGGGGCCACTGAAAGTAATCTCTACATAAAGTTTGAAAACAAAAATATTATCAATGTTGTAGTCTACGTAGACGAAATCATATTTGGAAGTGATCTACAAATTCTGAGTGTAAACTTTGCCTCGGAAATGAAGAAGGAATTTGAAATGTCAATGTTAGGAGAACTAACATTCTTTCTAGGTTTACAAATATCTCAATCAGAAAAAGGGATTTTCATCTATCAAACTAAGTATATTAAAGAGATGTTGAAAAAGTTCAAAACGGAAGAATCCAAACCTGTTAGTACTCTTATGGTCACTTGTTGTAAATTGAGCAAGGATGATGAATCTTTAGAAGTATATCATACAATGTATAGGTCAATGATTGGTAGTTTATTATATGTAACAACTACAAGACCAAATGTAATGCAGGTTGTAGGTTTGGTTGCTAGATTCCAATCAACCCAAAAGAAACACATGTGGTTTCAGTACAAACAAATTCTTAGATATATAAAAGGTACTATGGATTATGGATTATTGTATCCAAAAAGCAATAACTTCACTCTAAGAGCATTCACTGATGCAGATTGGGCAGGAAGTATTGATGATAGTAAAATCACTAGTGGAGCAACATTCTACAAAGGAGATTGCTTGGTGTCATGGCTAAGCAAAAAGTAGTCTTCCATTTCACTATCTATAGCAGAAGGCGAGTATATTGTTGTTCCATCATGTTTTACACAAGTCATTTGGATGAAGCAAACATTGGAAGATTTACTTGTAAAATATGAGGACCCCATTGTTATACACAGTGACAATACAAGTGTTATAAACATATCCAAAAATCCTGTTATGCACTCTAAGACAAAACATATTCCAATCAAATATCATTTTTTAAGAAAGCAAGTGTCTCAAAAAGTGGTCAAATTGGAGTATATTGATACGAAGGAACAAATTGCAGACATTTTTACTAACCCACTACCCAAAGAAGCATTTGAGCATCTTAGACATAAGTTGGGAGTTATCTCCTTACAGTGAATAAAAAGGAGAAAAGGCAACATGTCATGGGGAGATGTTGAAAGGAAGCCTTTGTCATTAATGTCAAAGGGGGAGAAAATTGGAAAATTAAGAAATTGTTGCCATCAATGCCAAAGGGGGGGAATGTTGAATATGGTTGTCAATGATGTCAAAGGAGATCAGTAATGAAAAAGGAATAACAAAATAATGTTGATTAAATAGTCCAAATATATTTGCAGAAGCCAAAAAAACACTGTTGGCCATGCGGAAGTCAAAAGCATTATAATGCTAAGTTTTTATGAAGTGAAGATTTGGATGACCCAGATCATAAGAGAGATAAAGATCAACGGTCTATAATAGTTTCTACAATGCCAAGGCACAAGCTTGTTATAACTACGGGAAGACTATTGCGGAAGAGATTTATGGAAGTCATGAAAAACATACCCGCAATCCGTAATTGCGGAAGAAGTTTTGTGGAAGCAGTTTCAAGAAAATTTGAAAAGCAGACCCACAATCCACAATTGCAGAAGAAGTTTTGCGGAATATGAATTGATGAAGCAGTTTCAAGAAAAGTCGAAAAGCAGATTCGTGATCTGCAACCTGTAATTATAGAAGGAAGGAGTTCCTATAGATTGCGGGAGGAAGGAGTTCCCGCAAATTACGGAAAGGGCGATTGCGGAAGGTCAATTATGGAAAGGTAATTGTGGAAAGGAGCATTGTGGAAGGTCAATTGCAGAAAGGTCGTTACGGAAAGGCAACTGCGGAAGGTCATGACTGATAAATTTAAACAGAGTTAAAATGATAAACAAAGAGGTAATTTTGAATTGGTTGTTGGGCCAGGAAATGAACAAAGATAGAAACTCGCGTGCAAGCAAAAGAAGATATGTCATGCGCACGACAGAAAGTAAGCAAAGGGACAACAAAGAAGGGAAAAGCATGCACGAAGTGGAGGAAAGGTAAGAGCGCACGCGTACAGGTGATAACGGCCGGAAAGCAACAGGTGAAGATTGTGGCTGTTAAAGACGGCGTAAGCCTGCGGCCATGCACGTATGAAGGAATATTTTGTAGGTCGGGCCAATAGTGCCTTGTGTCAGTCTATTACAGCCTGTTTGATGGCTGATCACGACCTGTAACTAATAAGCAGTATGTAGCCGACCCTGTGTGGTCTGATAAGAAGTTATAAATAAGAAGAACCTAGTCTGAGTAAGGGTTGTTAGTTATTGTTCATTTTGTCATTGGGGTAGTAGTAGGTTGCGGTGGCCATTGATTGTTTTTGTTACTATTGATTACTTGTTGTTGTCAGTAACTAAGGACACCAATTTTGTTGTGCTTCGAGTTTGAGTAGAGAAAGAGAAGACTCAGAGAGGATTCTAGTACCATTAGGAGGCTGTTGAGCCATGGGTCTTGCAGCTGTGTGAGTAGACTGCTAGAGTAGAAGGAATCTGCAGCTGAGTGTGCAAATAGTAGATAAAAGAGTCGATCCAGGCTATGTGCAGATCAATAGGAGTAGATAGAATAATAAACCAAAGAGCATGAGAGCAAGAAAGAGTCAGAAAGACATATCATAAGATCAGTCTGCAAGGTGCTATATCCTTTCTCATGCCATATGAAGAGCACCTTGGTGGTTTTTCCCTCATGGGTTTCCATTTTATTTCCTGTGTTTAAATGATTGATTGATGTTGTGGATGTGAATGCGAGTGATTGCTATTTGGTTACTATTTGTTGATGATTTACTATTAAATGCATGATACCAGATTGTATCTATGAATGAATGTTTGTTAAAGCGACGCTGGGACATATATATATTGGTCTGTAACTCAAGGAATGAATGAATATCTGTAGCATTGTCGGGATATGTGAGCACGTCTATGATTATGTCAGTAGGTAAAGTATAAGTCGCAGTAATCTGTTATGATTGAGGTCTCAACTGCGTTGCAAAAGTTGCACCAATTGTTAAGGATAAAGGCCAGGGCATGTCACGTGCCCTAACATATAGTTGTGCTCAGTCGCACAAGGGTCGTCTAGGCGTCTAAGTGCCTTCATTAAATGCCTTGGTTGTGCGCCAAGGGACTATCATCCCTCACCAACTGCGGAAACATGGTTCTGGCAGTTACCCATTAGATATCTTGGGTGAGACTACGCCTGCCTTGTAGGTGTTGCTGACAGAGTTAGTATGTCGGGCCAATGTCTTGTGGTTTATTGTTGGTATTGTGGTACTATTGAACCATGGGTCGAGACAGGAAGGAGAAAGAGGCCAACAAATGGTTCCGTTACTGGGACCCTTAATTGATTGAGCCGAGGGAAATGTTGTGGCACCCGACAAAGAAAGAGATAGAAGATTGGCTGGACTCTAAAACTCTAGCATTCGCCCAAGAGGAGAGCACAAGATCACGATGGAGTGCAAAAAACTGGGTGGATAAGTACATATACTCTGATATCCATGAGATCTTCTTTGCAGAGTTCCCTGTTATACTGTACGAATGGTTGTCAAGATTGGCGACCAGACAACCGACGTTCCCAAGGAAAGAACCTATCGAATGGAATGATCAGTTGGTCCGCGAGATAACCAGTGTAAGTAACCCTATCTCTACAGTTGTTGATTTCTGGGTTGATAGTATCTTGCAAGGATACATCACTGAGTTTGCAGTAGATACTATAACCTCATATAGTGAGGCTGAAAGAAATTTTTTCCAAGGACCCCGCAGAAAATATTTGCTATCTATCAGTACATGGATTAAAATGCTCATCTATGAGAAGGGTATCTTGTGGATGAGTAGTTGAGTCGCGTGCCCGTGAGGGAGGCTATGTCACAAATGACCTCTTAAGAAAATGGGAGAGGGTGAGCTGAAATGTTCCTAGGAAGTGTAGAACCTGAACTAGAAGCCGGATTCCTAGGGAATGGAAGGAGATTTAGATCAAGGAAAAGAAGAAAGACCGAAAGAGGGCGACGAAATCCTAGTCTGTTTGAGGAGAGTGAACACGAACTTCGGTCGCACGAAGATGAAGGGTCTTGTGATGAAGAGGAGGATTATAGCCCAATATCGAAAGATGCAAAATAACCAGAAGAATCTGCAGAGACACTAAGTCAGGATGCAACTACATCACACCATGAGTATCACTGAAGACAAGATCAAGATTCTCATCCCCATAAAGGACTGATAATAGTGATAGTGATAGTACTGCGACTAGCAGGCAAGAAGGTTCAACTCCTTTGAACCCTTTACCCGAGAACCTTGTAACCAACTCAATGGTTGGGGCGGACATTCGGTTACCCACATTCAATGGAAATGGCACAGAAGATCTAGAGCAACATTGGTTCCTCTATGAAGATGTTTGGATGGTTTGGTTAGTCCATAATGTAGACATAAAGAAGGCACAAACGATCACAACTCTGAGGGGTCGTGCGCTAGATTGGTTTATGAAGTTTTGTGTCGCACCAGCTGGAACACCGCAGAAGACCCTTGATGAGATCAGAGCTGCAATGATGTTTGAGTTCAGAAAACCTAAATCTGAATCGCAATGCATTACTGAGATCAAGGAGATAAAGCAAGCACTGGGAGAATCAGTATGGGACTTTGACCAACAGTTTTAAACTTTGATGGCTAAGGTAAGCTTCCAAATGTTGGATGTACAACATAAAGAGTGGTTTATTGCCGTGTTATTACCACACATCTGAGAACCGTTGATGCAACAGAAGATTGAGTCGTAGACATAAGCACTAGAGTTGGTGATGAAGTTAGAAGCCTCGCCCATTGGCGACGGCCCTACTAGAATGGTGTAGATTAAGCTGTCACAATTGGCTAATCCGACGATACAGCTACGAGACATCAAGAAGTGTAAGGAAGCACAAGAAGATTTGTGGTGCATGAACTACAGAACGGATGGGCACACTAAGGATAATTGTTCGACCTTCATGAACTATATTGCGTCAGGTGCACCAAACCCATTAAATGGTCAAGGACTACCATAGTGTCGCATTTTCCAATCTAGAGGGCATCGCGACGAGAAGTGCCTATACCTATAGAATATTATGAGTACCCTAGCAAATATTTTTTGTAAGTTTTGTAAGTTAGTAGGACACGAAGAAAAAGATTGTAGAGCATACCAACTCTTTAAAGAAAAGACTGTCGACACCTACTTAATGAAAAATGAGGGGTTGGCTTAGGCTAAACCGGTGCAAGCATCGTATTAGCCTATACAGTCCCCACCCAATCAATACCAAAATCAGTATCAACCTCAGTACGCGCCTCAGCAGCTGTACACGCAATAAAATCACTACCAACAGAACCAGTACCCACCGCGGCAACCACACCCGTAGGGAAGGGTTGGTGGAAACTTCAGAGGAAGATGTGGGGGAGGAGGATTTGGTAGAGGAAGAGGCCAAGTTACATGCTATAACTGTGGAAAACCGGGTCACTACACTAGAGATTGCTTAGAACCTATGAAGACATGTTCATACTGTAAGGGACAGGACCATAATGTGGAGCAATGTCCTCAGTTGATCGCAAAGTGACAAGCAAGGACCATCGCAGGACCTAACCCTGCGCAGAATGCAATCCTAACATGAATGTTCAAATGATTGCGGCTGAACCACGAGATCCGAATGTTGTTGTCATAACACAAGGAGGAGCTGCGACGGGAGCTGATTAGGATAAAGCACAAAAACAACTGCAACCTCATGTATGACCTGCGGCACAGAAGAAAGTATCATTTGACGTCTAGGAACAAAAGAAAGTATTCTTGGAGGTACGACCAGAGTTTGTAGATCCGGCAGAACCATCAACGTCAGGAGAAGTAAAGGAGATGCCTGAACAATTTCAGCACATATTTCAGAAGAATGTCCCACAAAAGGTTAGTAAGCTCAAATCCTTTCTATCAAATTGCTTAATGCTAATACAAGATAAAGATGCTATTACAAAACTGTAGGCAATGATAGAAGAGATTCCCATAGAACCACGACCTGAAAAAAAGGTTAATCAAATGAGGAAGAAGTTCAAAATTGGCCTTGAGTTAAGAATGACTGCGCAAATAGGTGACTACAACATGGATTACATCATTTTAGACCAAGGGTCTGATGTTAATATCTTAACAAGACAAGTCTGGGAAAGTATGGGCAAGCCACACCTGAACTAGTCTCCTGTACATCTGCAACTTGCAAATTAGACGAAGGTCCTACCCATTGGATGCTTGAGTCGGGTCCCCGTCAACGTTGAAGGGTTACACACATTTGTGGACTTTGAGGTCATCAATATTGCTGATGACACAAACCCATATCCTGCATTGTTGGGGATAGATTGGGCTATAGACAACCAAACTATTATAAACTTCAAGAAGAGGATCCTCTCATTCGAAGATAATGAGATCAGAGTGCTTTCGCCCATTAACCCATTAGAAGGACAAAGATACATTGAGCCTGTATATAATGATGGACAAGCTGACTACCTCGACCAAATCTACATTATTACTGCACTACAAGAGGACTACATCAACTTGACAGCACATGGGAACCTGAGCTGGAAGAGTGCTAGTTCCTGCACATCAGACTCAAGGGAAGCTTTGGAGAATTGGCAGAATGGACTACATGAAGTCTCTATGAGGAGGTGCATGAGAGTTACCAGGTACATGCGACGGATGGAGAATGAGCTGCGTGAGCTACCCACCTATGAGGGTTTACATAACCTTGTGACCTTCTTAAACTAGTTTGAAGGACTTGTAATGGAATCGCAACGCTTGTCCGCGTTGGATCATGCCCTAAAAGCTACGCATGCTAGATGGTGGGGTGCACATAAGAAGTCTATAACAAACTAGACACGGTGTAGAAGATTGATGGAAGTCAAATTCAGAGAAGAGGTTACCCTGGTAAACCATAAGTATTCGGGGTTAGAAAACCCTATGGAACATCTTAATCATTGTCGCATCGCATTTGCAAAATACCCAAGGCAGGAGTGGGTACATTACTTCATAAATACATTGGAAATGACACCTAGAACCTGGTATACATCTATGGAATTGCGACAAGAAACCCAGAGTGGGAAGGGCTCGCTAAGCAGTTTGTACATACATTTGAATTTGCTGATGAGCACCCTACAGTTGATGTTGCGCATTAGGCGATAAAGGAAAAAATATTTGCTGAGATCCCTATTGACGAGGCTAACTCTCACCAGTGCAATGCGACCATTCAGCAATGGATGGCTTGCTACAATCTAGTTGGAGATTCGGATGATGATCTGACCAACATAAACATACCAGAGTCAAAAGGCACTCGTGTAGTCGAAGGAAGTGGTATCTCGAGTGACCAGTTCCTTAAACCACTAAAAATTAAGAAAGTAAACATTGGGTCATCATATAACCCAAAGTTCATCAGTATAGGAGATTATTGGGAGGAAGAGATAGTTAGTCATAGATCTGTTGCATGAATATCAAGACCTATTCTCGACCAACTTTTCAGAGATGAAGGGAATAATGGGAGATTTAGGGGAGATGAAAATACCCCTGCGACCAAATGCTAAACCCAGTAATCAACGACCATATAGGATAAACCCCAAGTATAAAGAAAGGGTAAAAACAGAGCTAGATCGTATGCTCGATGCCAGAATTATTGAACCAGTTGAGGAGTCAGAGTGGATCAGCCCTATAACGATCCAAGATAAGAAGACAACAGGCGAAGTTAGGATCTACGTCGACTTAAGGAAACTGAACAACGCATGCTTGCAGGATCTATTCCCAACACCGTTTACCGATGAAGTGCTTGAAAGTGTCGGAGGGCAAGAGATGTATTCATTTACTGATTACTTTTCGAGCTATCATCAAGTTAGAATTGTGAAGGAAGATCGCCACAAAACAACCTTCATCACTGAATGGGGATGCTACCAGTATACGATTGCGCTTAATTATAAGAAATGTATTTTCTGTGCGCCATTTGGCGTGCTGTTGGGTCATGTTGTATGTCGCGATGGTATCTTGGTCGACCCAACAAAGATTGTGATTATCATGGACTTACCACCACCTACATTAGTCACACAACTCAGATCAGTTCTGGTACATACAGGCTACTACCGAAAGTTTATACGAGGATATGCAGTGATTATTGCACCTATGGAGAAACTATTGAAGAAAGAGGCAAAGTTCCAGTGGATGATAGAGTGCTAAGAAAGCTTAGATAAGTTGAAGACTGCAATATCCACTGCGCCAATATTGGTATTCTCGGACCGGAAGAAGGACTTCCATGTGCATGTCGACGCATCATTTATCACGCTCGACATAGTCTTGATGCAACCGGAAGAGGGTGCGCTTGACCATCCTATTGCTTTCACAAGCAGGAAACTATCAACAGCAGAAAAGAACTACATGAAGACAGAAAGAGAAGGCCTTGCTATGGTCTATGCGCTTCAGAAATTACAACACTATTTGTTGGGTGGACATTTTCAGATGTACACTAACCATTCAACGCTGAAATACCTAGTCAATAAGTCAATGTTGGGGGGGAAGATCTGTAGATGGCTTCTCCTCTTTCAGGAGTTCAATTTTGAGGTCATTGTTAAACCCGGTCAACTGAATGTTGGACCAAATCACCTATCAAGGATAGAAAGTGGTGAAGAACCAACCAGCTTGGAAGATAACTTGCCCGACGCGCAACTATTTGTGATCCATGTGATGGACTACCAGAACCATGAGTTAAATGCCATCATTCACTTCTTAAGTATAGGATATGCACCTCAAGGAATGTCAACTAATCAGAAAAAGCACTTGGTTTTCAGAGCTATTGATTATACGTTGATCGCAGGACACCTATGTAAGTTGGGTACAAATGAGGTATTGCATCGATGTGTCTTTGACTATGAATGACCTTGGGTTATGAGTGAAGCACATGCTGGTGTCACAGGAGGACATTATGTAGGAAAAGTGACACTGCGCAAGATATTGCAGGTAGGATTATGGTGGCCAACTATACACATGGATACTAAAAGCTTCTGCAAGCGCTGTGATATTTGTCAAAGGACAGGAAAACCATCACGCCGTGATGAGATGCCACTTGCACCACAGATAACCCTTCAAGCATTTGACAAATGGGAAGTTGATTTTGTTGGACCCATCAACCCACCAAGAAAGAGAATTAGTGTGCGCTACGTCATCACTACGATGGATTATTTAACAAGATGGGTTGAAGTTGCGCATGTTAAAGATTGTATGGCTACGACTGCAGAAAAGTTTTTGTTTGAAAACGTCATCACCAGATTTGGTTTTCCAAAGGTACCGCTAAGTGACCAAGGTACGAATTTTGTTAGCAAAGTAATTTCTGATCTGACTACAGAATTTCAGATCCAGCATAAGAAGACAACTCCCTATCACCCTCAGGCGAATGGAACGTTCGAAGCTTTCAACAAGATTTTGGAGAATGCATTGACCAAGGTATGTAATGTGTGCCGAGATGACTGGGATCAAAAGGTATCAGTCATGCTGTGGGCATATTGCATAACCTATAAGTGACTAACAGGGCACACCCCATGTAGACTAGTATATGGACAAGAATTTGTTGTGCCAATGAAATATATTGTACCGAGTTTGAGAATTGCTACGCTAACAGAGATGACTGAAGGAGAAGGTGTCAAGCAGAGGCTGACACAGCTAGTGCAAATGGAAGAAGAACGCTTTGTCACAGGATTCCACCAAACAGTTGAGAAGCAGCGACAGAAAGCATGGCATGATCGCCACATTTGAGTCAAACCCTTCGAAGTCGGAGGACTTTTGTTGTTGTATGACAACAGATTTTTCAAACACCCAGGAAAGTTAAAGACGCATTGGCTAGGACCATATATGGTCGCACACATCACTGACGCGGGCGCAGTGAAACTTCAGAAGCTAGACGATACCTATGTCGTGGGTATGGTGAACAATAGTCGCCTCAAACCATACTACGACAGTCATAACATCCTAGGTTAGAACCACGTCAAAAAAAAAGAGACAAAAATTTGGCAGAAGGTCGAAAGACATAAAAATGGCTTTGTCGCACATCCGTGACAGAACAAGTGCGAAGCATGGGGAAAAAACGGCGAAATGCACGAAAAAGTGGAAAGTGTAGTAAAAAGGCGGAAAGAAATCCAAAAAGCAGAGATGACAAGTTGGTCGGCATTAAAGTGCGAATATCCGGCAGAGATTTAGGCAGCTGTAACAGCTAAGTGTAATTAATTCGATGCAAGATGAGGAGAATGATGGCATGCTGAAAGGTCACATCTAACAGATTTCCCATAACTGTCCTGACAGGGACAGCGCAACACTTGAGTTAATGACTTAATGACTGGACGTAGCAGCCGAGAAGCCCATGTGATGGATTATACCCTAACCACCTGATGCATGTCAACTACACAACGTGTTGGCGGAGATAAATGCAAGGCTTCGCAGATAAGCATTCTTTTACAACCAAAGTACACTAGAAAAAATTCTTTCAGCCTCACTATATTAGGTTATAGTATCTACTACAAACTCAATGATGTATCCTTGCAAGATACTGTCAACCCAAAAATCAACAGCTCTCGAGATAGAGTTACTTGCACTGGTTATCTCACGGACCAACTGATCATTCCATTCAACAGAATCTGTTCTTGGGAATGTCGGTTGTCCGATCACCAATCTTGACAACCATTCGTGCAGTATAACAAGGAACTCTGCAAAGAAGATCTCATGGATATCAGAGTATATGTACTTATACACCCAGTTTTCTGCACTCCACCATGATCATGTGCTCTCCTCTTACGCGAATGCTAGCGTTTTAGAGTCCAGCCAATCTTCTATCTCTTTCTTCGTCGGGTGCCATAACATTTCCCTTAGCTCAATCGATTAAGGGTCCCAGCAACGGAACCATTTGTTGGCCTCTTTCTCCTTCTTGTCTCGACCCATGATTCAATAGTACCACAATACCAACAATAAACCACAAGACATCGGCCCGACATAGTAACTCTATCGGCAACACCTGCAAGGCAGGCGCAGTCTCACCCGAGATATCTAATGGGTAACTGCTAAAACCATGTTTCTGCAGTTGGCGAGGGATGATAGTCCCTTGGTGCACGGCCAAGGTGCTCAACAAAGGCACTTGGACGGCTAGACGACCGCTACGTAGCTGAGCACAACTATATGTTAGCGCATGCGACACGCCCTGGCCTTTATCCTTAACAACTGGTGCAACTCGTGCAACGCAGTTGAGACCTTAATCTTAACAGATTACTATGACTTATACTTTACCTACTGACATAATCACAGACGTACTCACATATCCTAACAATGCTACGGATATTCATTCATTCCTTGAGTTACAGACCAATATATATGTCCCAGCGTCGCATTAACAAAAATTCATTCATATATACAATCTGGTATCATGCATTTGACAGTAAATCATCAACAGACAATAACCAAATAGCATTCACTTGCATTCATATCCACAACATCAATCAATCATTTAAACACAAGAAATAACGTGGAAACCCATCAAGGAAAAACCACCAAGGTGCTCTTCATCTGGCATGAGAAATGGATATAGCACCTTACAGTCTGCAGCTTGCAAACTGATCTTATGATATGTCTTTCTAACTCTTTCTTGCTCTCATGCTCTCTAGTTTATTCTTCTATCTACTCCTATTGATCCATGCATATCCTGGATTGACTCTTTTATCTACTATTTGTGCACTTAGCTGCAGATTCCTTCTACTCTAGTGGTCTGTACACACAGCTGCAAAACCTGCAGCTCAACAGCCTCCTACTGGTACTAGACTCCTCTCTGAGTCTTCTCTTTATCTACTCTAACTCGAAGCACAGCAAAATTGGTGTCCTTAGTTACATACAATCAACAAGTAACCAAAACAATCAATGGCCACCATCAACTACTACCACTACTAGCCCAACGACAAAATCAACAATAACCAACAACCCTTACTCAGACCAGGTTCTTCTTATTTATAAGTCCTTATTAGACCACGCAGGGTCAGCTACATACTGCTTATTAGTTACAAGTCGTGATCAGCCGTCAAACAGGCTATCATAGACTGACACAAGGCACTATCGGCCTGACTTACAAAATATTCCTTCATACGTGCGTGGCCGCAGGCTTATGCCGTCTTTAACAGCCACGATCTTCACCTGTCGCTTTCTGGCCGTTATCACCTGTACGCATGCCTGCTTACCTTTCCTTCACTTCGTGCGTGCTTTTCCCTTCTGCATTGTCCCTTTGCTTCCTTTCTGTCATGCGCGCGACGTATCTTCTTTTGCTTGCGTGCGAGTTTCTATCTTTGCTCCTTACCTGACCCAACATTGGTTTTTGTTTGTGAAAATTCATGATGAAGATATGTGACTGTTAGATGAAGAGATACATTTGAGGGTATATAAACAATTCTTTAAACTTTCAGATAGGTGGCTCTGTACATTCAATTGGAAGATCCATGGGTGTACAGAAGTTGGAGATTGAATTATCATATAAGGGTGGTTGGGAGGTGCTAGTGTAGGCTACAGGCCTGCAAGGGGGTTGCAACCTCCTTCCAGTGGTAGCTGGTAAATAGGGTGTCGAAGCATCCTTTCAGTAGTAGTTGATAAACCAAGGGGTCGTAGCCTCCTTCCAGTAGTTGCTGGTAAATAGGGTGCTGTAGCATATTGTCTGTAGTAGCAGGCATAAACCATTTGCAAATACAATTTTGTAGTAATAGAAAGTGTTGGTCCTTTTCCCTATTGGGATTCGACGATAATATTATGTGTTGTGTATCCCACACGAGTGTGGTTCATTGGCGATTCACTTGATATGAAGTCACATGTTGTAAAGGAGGTCACGAGTTCGAAGCACACCCGGGCCTATTCGTGTCCCATGCTTGCGGGTTGTTGTGGAGCACCTAGGGTTATAGTGGTAGCGGGAATGGATCCATGAACCCCGTGTCACGTGAGTACTAGCCCAATCCCCAGTTGTCGATTCCCTTAGTAAAAAAAAAATTGTGTGTTTTGTTTTTCTTGTTGATTTTGTTTCAAGTGATAAAATTTAAATATATTGATTAATATTAATTCACCTCCACCACCCCCCCCCTTCCCCAACCCCTCGGTATTGCTTGATATTCCAACAAGTTAAAGACGATTGCACTTAATGGTAGGAAGGAAAAAATTATAAGGCTCTACGAAGAATTAGTAGAGATACAATTCCAACATGTTTTTAGAGAATTCAATGGGGAAGCATATATACTTTCCAGGCAAGCACTAAATATGGATGAAGGCATTATTCATTATGTGGAATTGAGTGGCTCAAATGTGATATCTATGGCACTCTTTCTATATCATGAATAGGATGCATGTTGACGTTGAACTGATATTTCTTTAGTATATAGTATAAGGAGGATAGCTTTAGTAGTTAGTAACTTTTTGGAAGACCGTATCTAATTGTTCTGGACTTAATTGGTAGGGATTTTACAATACTGTTGAGTGAAACTTTTGGCATAGTATATATGATTTTTGGCTCAAATGTAAGGTAGAATTGGTGTGTAGTGTTTAGTGTTTAGTTTTCCTAAACTTGAAATACAAGTTAAAGGTCTAATCGAAATTTGAGAACGATTCTAGTCTTTTAAGAAATGAAAGTAAATATTTGATCTCTTAATATATACTTCTTATACTTTGAAGATAAAGTATATACTTCTTATACTTTGAAGATAAAGTATAGTAGTTTTTATAAAATAAAAATGTTATTGTAAAGCTATAATGCTAAACATATAACAAACCATTACAAATTCTATATAATATTTTAATATATACGTTATGCTTCACAATTAATAACACTATATTTGTTGCTATATACTCTAAGCTTTGGAAAGTACTAACACACTTAGGAGGCAATGCCCCTTGTGAATATATGCTATAATTATGTCGAAGGCGTTGTTTGAGGGGACGGTCCTACTCAGGTTTCCATTTCCTATCCACAACTTGTGAGGATCCGCCCCTTGTCATACCTCTTAAGCGCCACCTGCACATGAACTCACTAACAAACTGCATCATGGCTGCCATTAATGGAAACACGGTGCACGTATTTTCCATCTGTGCCAAAGTTACATTCAATGAACCGAAATGGAAACGGGATGGAGCTTTGTGTAACTCCTCATTTTACATAAACTTCAATCGTGCTCACAATTCATAATTGAACAGAGCTATGTAAATTCTAATTTTACCTAATTTTAAATGGCTTTTCAGTTTAAAATAGTGTTAATTTGAGGGAAAACAGATTTCTCTTTCTTCTTCACTTGATTAAATATAAAATTGTAAACATTGCAAAATCAATTGATTTTTGTTTAAAATCCAAAATAATATTATGATTTAAAATTTGATATTTGAGTTTAGTTTATTAATCGGGTATCGATTCGTGTAAATATCAATTTTTTATATTGAAAAATCAAATTGTAAAGTAATGTAGACCCTTTAATTGCATTAAAAGATGTGTAATTTCACAGTTCAAAATGTATTTGAAAGCATTGTTGATTAAAAAAAACATAACTTGACTCAGCCTGGGCGAGCCTGTCTCAAACCAAACTTCGAACCCATTAGTTGTATTATCAAGTACCACCTCAATTGCATTGCCTCTAAATAAAAAGTAACACTCTACTATGAGGTCCTAGAACAATTGAAGACCATACTTTCCTTTTTCCAAGGTTCATTCTAAAGTCTATTAGATCAGAGAACATGACCAAAGCTTCAATCTATCTCTAAATACATTTTCTCTTTATTCTATTTTATTTCGAAATAATCATTTTATTGTAATATCAACTTCAACCCTTTACATTTTTTTTTGTAATTTAGATTATATCCTTCTATTGCTTTGAAAAAGAGATTACAAACATCATCCTATGTTGAGCCCTCCCAATAGAGGGAAAATAGGCTTGAAGAGTTTGAGTTTGACTGAGCCCTCCCAACAGAGGGAAAACAGGATCAGAGGTAAGGAAAACGTTGAAATTTTGCCTCTGAAAGAGACTAGGCTAAACCATTTACAAACTGAATTCTTTAGCACGATTCTATTACTGTTTTTCATTCAACAAAGAGAAAGAAAAAAAACTATCTACCAAGAGAAAAGCAAAAACTAGCATATTTCAAGCTTCACCTCTGAACTGGAGGGGACATGCTCAGTGCTGCTGGTCAGCTTGATTCCCAGGTGCTTGGCAATTTGTTGCAGGTGAGTCGTGGTCTCGTCGAGCTGCAACAGAATCTCCCGATGAGTTTCTCCCCGCTCAATAAGTGCATTTCCCATGAGGTGCTTATGCAGCCATGCAAAGTCCAGCGTCTTCAAGTGCTGGGAGAGTCTTCTACAAGAGTAACAAGGATCTGAGAGTAAAGCCTAAAGCTATGTTCAAACTTTCACATCTTAGATGCAGCCCCGAGTAATTTTAGCCTCTGCTTCCACATCTGCAATTTCATTCCTAATGTTTTCTGGAATTTGTTGTTTATGCAGGCGATTTGTTTCACGATGCTTCACATGACACGAGTAGGAGGGGCAGGCTGAACAGAGAAAGGGCCTGCAGCACCAGGGTTCTTCCTGCGATAATTTCTTTTCTGCAGAGGCATACTGCCCAAGGGTTGCAGAAAATTTGCAAGGTCGGGCCAAAGGAGGAACTAAAATTGAAGGAGATTAAGCGTACAGAGAGCAAAGGTGAGGCTAATCTGGCAGGGAGAGGACCAATACTCACCAGTCACAAGCCGAAATCAGGTGGGTTTAAATCCCTCGAGAGTCAGCCAAAAGACTGAGAAAATCGTGAGGGAGCTTCCTTCTTTTATAGGCTGGGTGATGAGGTTGAGTGTCGTCATTCTACCACCCTACATAATGAGGAGCCAACTCCTTATCAAACCATCATGTGCAGTGTTTTTCATCATTGTAGAAGGTGACAGGTACGGTTCGCATGCTCTCGAGATCGTGCTCGATCCTGACCTCAACTCTGCACTCTGGCACATGGGAGCAAGTATGTGAGCTTATGTCAAACAAATGATCACATGTGGGAGGAGTGAGTTCCTTACTTATCAACCTTGCAGGGGATGTTGAGGTGGAAGCACGAGCACCCTAAGGGTTGGCCACGTGCCCCTCATGCATCCCTCCAAATGCCACATTTTGCACCTGTGGTGGGGCTTCAACTTTTTACATTGAAACATCAAATCAAATCATAATAATAGATGTGTTTTCTATTTTTTTTTTAACCAGGGGAATCGACAACTAGGACTGGGCTAGTACTCACGTGACATGGGGTCCAGGGATCCATTCATGCTACCACTATAACCCTAGGTGCCCCACAACCGCACGCAAACATGAGACACGGGTAAGCCCAGGTGTGATTTGAACTCGTGACCTCCTTTATAACTTGTGACTTCATATCAAGTGAATCACCAATAAACCACACCCGTGCGGGCTAGATGTGTTTTCTACTTCTTTTAATTTTCTATTTAGTAATAATTATTTTAGTGTAAATATCAACTTCTTACATTAAAGAATCAAATTATAATAAAAGGATAGTTTTTGAAAGAAAAAAATAGTAATAATTATTTTATTGTAAGCATTACTTTTTTACAATGCAAAATTAATCATAATAAGAAATGTGTTTTTGAAAATCCACTAATAATTATATGTGTGAATATTAAAGATTGAAAAATCAAATTATAATAAGAAATGTGTGTTCTTATTTTTATTTAATATTTAGTGATAATCATTTTATTTTTTATATTATAAAATTAAATTATAATAAGAAATGTTTTTTATACTTCTATTTAAAATTAGTTGATAAATATTTTTAGTATGAATATCAATTCTTTACATTGTAAAATCATTTTTTTTTTGCGAAGGAAAAAAAGCTTTTTATATTGGTCGATAACAAAATATTTACATACATGTATGTTCTATATTCTATTGTGTGGCAGCATTACATCAAAAATGAAACTGTGTTCTTTTTGTTTCCTGTAGAAAAGATCTGTTCTTTAACTGAAACTGCTTTGTTCAGACTGAAACTTCATTTGAGTCTCCCAAAACACCCTTCGTTTCTGGCGCTTGTGAAGGTCTTCATCCAAAATGAGCTTGGTAAGATATTTCAGAACAAAATTAATGTCGTAGTGTTATGGGCTATCAACTCAAAACAAATGTTTATAACGGATTATGTGCTTTCCATCCTTGGTTGCTTTCCATCCTTGGTTGTGGCTCAGTGAAAGGTCTATGATAGAATTCATATACCTCTACATCTTTTGTTTCCAAAAATTTCCACGTGCCAGGCTCCAAGTTTAGCCCTGCTTTGGATAGTCTATCTGCTTCGGCATTCCTTTCCTTGTAAACATGACGGCATGTGATAACATCAAAATTTATTAGAAATATGTTAACTTCATCATATAGAGAACCAAGAGCAATGTTCCTCCATGTTTGAACTTTGTTTATCTAGTTTATTCTTACTAACGAGTCTCCAAAGATCTGAATTCTTCTACAATCTCTTTCAATACCATAACAAAAAACCAGCTTCAGAGCCATTAATTCTACAAAATTGTTTGTCCCATTTCCCAGGCCCATATGAATCTGAAAATGATGAGATTGATTGAGGAAGAGAGTAGCCCCTCCCCCGCTTTTATTATCTTGTGATGCCCCATCAAAAAAATCCCAAGGACTAGATTTGTCAATCAGTTCTTCTGTGATGATCCTTGGGGCTAGCTGGTCTTTTGTTTGAGGAAAAAAAGGAGAGGATTTATGGACCCTGTTTTGCTACCACTTCAGGGGAGGAGGATTTTTCTATAAAAGTGGCGGTGTTTTGGGCTAGCCAAATTCCCCAGATATGGAGAAGTGGGAGGGCTTTAATATGAGTATTATGGGGGTTGGAGGACCAAGTTTTCCAAGCTTCTTCCATTGAGGGGCCTGCCCAATCATATCTAAGATTTGATAGCGTTTGTGACTGCAACCAAACCTGTGTGGAGAAGTTGCAGGTAAGAAAGAGGTGGTTTGAACTTTCTTCATTATCTTTGCACTAGCCTAGATCCAAATCCTAGGCTCTATCAAGCGCCGATAGGGATCAAATCTCTCGAGGTGCAAACCTATTCTTAGGTATTGCACTCAATGAGCAATCAACTTTCGTGTGTCCTATATATAGCCATTGATTTGATTCAAACCAAAAGACATGTCTTTTTATTTAAGGTCCACATATCATATTTTTATTATTAATATTTAATATTATTTATGACCAACATATAATTTATTTTTTATTATTTTTTATTTTGTTAGGAACGAACATTGCAACATCCCCCCATACATGGTTTTAAAACCATATGCAAGGCCCTCCTAAAACCATGGGTTGTTTAGGAGGCCTTGCACATGGTCTTAAAACCATTTGCAAGGCCCTCCTAAACCATGTACAATGAAACCATGGGTTGTTTAGGAGGCCTTGCACATGGTTTTAAAACCATGTGCAAGGCCTTTACCCATGATTTTATTGTACATGGTTTAGGAGGGCCTTGCACATGGTTTTAAAACCATGTGCAAGGCCAACATTTTTTGTGGATAATTCAATTTTTATTTTTTATTATTTTGTTAGGTAGGAACATTACAACATCTTCCCCATATTGTGTTTTTTTTCTGACCCACATTTTTTTTGCAAATAATTAAAGTTTT
>LPNX010242029.1:562878-595743 GCA_001517045.1 Pseudotsuga menziesii | reverse complement strand
TTTTTTTTCCAGCACTTTTTTTGGCGGATAATAAAAAATTATATATATATATATATACATATACATATACATATACATATACATATACATATACATATACATATACATATATATATATATATTCCAATAGGAAAATATCTGCCACTCTAAATAAAGAGTGACCATAAACTATTCCTGAGGAACTCTCGTTATCTTCACAGAGAGGAACCAAGTCTTAACCTTCGTCATATCACAAAATTCTCATAATTCATTCACAGAGATTATCCAAAAATACATGGTCTAGATCGTGGCTAGACTCTTCATGTCTCTACAAAAATAGTATGTCTCATATGTTCAGATCCATGATCCTGTATCATAAATACATCTTCAGTGGCATTAATTTACAAAACCATCTTTCCATCAAGAATTGATTCTAATTCGTTGTTATTTCCTCTATCTCTAGGTTGCCTGAATCCAGTAGCAGAGCTAGCTTGGATAGTCCATATATGCTTCCATATTCAGCTCTTTGTATATATATGAGTTATTATGAAACCTGTGAAGAATTCCAAAAGCCTTTTGATTGCGTTCAACAATTGTTGTAAATGTGGAGCATTGATTTGAATCTTCCTGTTTACCCAATCAACCACCATTTTGGAATCCCTGAAAACTTGCGATTGTGTTATATTATTGTTTATAGCCAGATTTAGGACCAAATGCAATGTTGTTAGTTCTGCCTTATTATTGGTGCAGTGTCCAGGATTAAATTTTGCTTGCATCTTATGCTTGTATGAGAAGTATAGCACTCCTCCTGATCCTCCCAGTGGAGGGTCTCCTTGACTAGCACTGTCTAAGAAAGCCCAAGGAATAACTATGTTTATCTCTGGAGGAACCGGAACTCTGATTTTAGGCTCTTTTTCTTTTGATTTATGTTCCCTGACCCACTGTACCATATGTTCCCTGACCCACTGTACCACAAGAGTTGTCGTTACTTAAGGAGGAATCAATTTTTTATTGAAAATGACAGTGTTGCTAGCCCACTAAATTCCAGAAGAGAAAAGGGATGGGAAAGCACTGTATAGACATACCGATCATTCTGCCCACCATGCTTTTGCTTTGTGTTCAAGAGACACCCCCGGCATCCCTTGATACTTTAGTTCCTTACACGCTGCCTTCCATACATATTTTGCATAAGGGCAGAAATTAAACAAATGAGAAACAATTTCCTCATCTGAGTAACAAAGTGCACATCGATTTGGACCAATCCATCCTGTTTTATGCAAGTTATCCCAGGTTAAGAGCTTGTTATCGAGAGTTAACCACAAGGTTATTTTGGCCTTTAGGGGGCCTTCGGACTTCCATAATTGCTTCCACCAGCCCATCTTTTCTCCTTGATACTGCTCCAAAGACCAAGTCTTGTAGCCTAGTTTGGCCATGAATTCCCCATTAACAGGATTTTTGGTCTAGACCAATTTATCTCTTTCCTCCTCCTCTAAATGAATAAAACTAGACTTGAGCAATGAAACAAAATCGTTCCATTCTTCTCGAAGCCCTTCCTCTAGACCTAGGTCCTGCTCAGTGCTGCTGGTCATCTTGATTCCCAAGTGCTTGGCAATTTGTTGCAGGTGAACCGTGGTCTCGTCGAGCTGCAACATAATATCCCGATGAGCTTCTCCCTGCTCAATAAGTGCATTTCCCATGAGGTGCTTATGCAGCCATGCAAAATCCAGTGTCTGCAAGTGCTAGGAGAGTCTTCCACGAGAGTAACAAGGATCCGAGAGTAAAGCCTAAAACTCTGTTCAAACTTTTGCATCTGAGATGCAGCCCCGAGTAATTTTGGCCTCTGCTTCCACGTCTACAATTTCATTCCTAATGTTTTCTGGAATTTGTTGTTTATGTAGGTGATTTGTTTACACTATGCTTCGCATGGCACGAATAGGAGGGGTAGGCTGAACAGAGAAACGGCCTACAACACCAGGGTTCTTCCTGCGATAATTTCTTTTCTGCAGAGGCATACTGCCCAAGGGTTGCAGAAAATTTGCAGGGTCGGGCCAAAGGAGGAACAAAAATTGAAGGAGGTTAAGCATACAGAGAGCAAAGGTGAGGCTAATCTGGTGGGGAGAGGACCAATACTCACCAGTCACAAGCCGAAATCAGGAGGTTTTAAATCCCTCGAGAGCCAGCCAAAAGACTGAGAAAATCGTGAGGGAGCTTCCTTCTTTTATAGGCTGGGTGATGAGGTTGAGTGTCGTCATTCTAGAACCCTACATAATGAGGAGCCAACTCCTTACCAGACCATCATGTGCAGTGGTTTTCATCATTGTAGAAGGTGACAGGTACGGTTCGCATACTCTCGAGATCGTGCTCGATCCTGACCTCAGCTCTGCACTCTGGCACATGGGAACAAGTACGTGAGCTTATGTCAAACAAATGATCACATGTGGGAGGAGTGAGTTCCTTACTTATCGACCTTGCAGGGGATGTTGAGGTGGAAGCACGAGCACCCTAAGGGTTGACCACGTGCCCCTCATGCATCCCTCCAAATGCCACATTTTGCACCTGTGGTGGGGCTTCAACTCTTTACATTGAAACATCAAACCAAATCATAATAATAGATGTGTTTTCTATTTTTTTTTTACCAAGGGAATCGACAACTGGAATTGGGCTAGTACTCGCGTGACATGGGGTCCAGGGATCCATTCATGCTACCACTATAACCCTAGGTGCCCCACAACCGCTTGCAAACATGGGACACGGGTAAGCCCAAGTGTGATTTGAACTCGTGACCTCTTTTATAACATGTGACTTCATATCAAGCGAATCCCCAATAAACCACACCCGTGCGGGCTAGATGTGTTTTCGACTTATTTTAATTTTCTATTTGGTAATATTATTTTAGTGTAAATATCAACTTCTTACATTAAAGAATCAAATTATAATAAAACGATAGTTTTTGTAAAAAAAAAATAGTAATAATTATTTTATTGTAAGCATTACTTTTTTACATTGCAAAATTAATCATAATAAGAAATGTGTTTTTGAAAATCCACTAATAATTATATGTGTGAATATTAAAGATTGAAAAAACAAATTATAATAAGAAATGTGTGTTCTTATTTTTATTTAATATTTAGTGATAATCATTTTATTTTTTATATTATAAAATTAAATTATAATAAGAAATGTTTTTTATACTTCTATTTAAAATTAGTTGATAAATATTTTTAGTATGAATATCAATTCTTTACATTGTAAAATCATTTTTTTTCCGAAGGAAAAAAAACTTTTTATATTGATCGATAACAAAATATTTACATACATGTATGTTCTATATTCTATTGCATGGCAGCATTACATCAAAAATGAAATCGTGTTCTTTTTGTTTCCTGTAGAAAAGATTTGTTCTTTAACTGAAACTGCTTTGTTCAGACTGAAACTTCATTTGAGTCTCCCAAAACACCCTTCGTTTCTGGCACTTGTGAAGGTCTTCATCCAAAATGAGCTTGGTAAGTTGTTTCAGAACAAAATTAATGTCGTAGTGTTATGGGCTATCAACTCAAAACAAATGCCTATAACGGATTATGTGCTTTCCATCCTTGGTTGTGGCTCAATGAAAGGTCTATGATAGAATTCATATACCTCTACATCTTTTGTTTCCAAAAATTTCCACGTGCCAGGCTCCAAGTTTAGCCTTGCTTTGGATAGTCTATCTGCTTCGGCATTCCTTTCCTTGTAAACATAATGACATGTGATAACATCAAAATTTATTAGAAGTTCTTTAACTTCCTCATATAGAGAACCAAGAGCAATGTTCCTCCATGTTTGAACTTTGTTTATCTAGTTTATTCTTACTAACGAGTCTCCAAAGATCTGAATTCTTCTACAATCTCTTTCAATACCAAAACAAAAAAGCAGCTTCAGAGCCATTAATTCTGCAAAATTGTTTGTCCCATTGCCCAGGCCCATATGAATCTAAAAATGATGAGATTGATTGAGGAAGAGAGTAGCCCCTCCCCCGCTTTTATTATCTTGTGATGCCTCATCAAAAAAATCCCAAGGACTAGATTTGCCAATCAGTTCTTCTGTGACGATCCTTGGGGCTAGCTGGTCTTTTGTTTGCGGAAAAAAAGGAGAGGATATCTAGACCCTGTTTTGCTACCACTTCAGGGGAGGAGGATTTTTCTATAAAGGTGGCGGTGTTTCGGGCTAGCCAAATTCCCCAAATATGGAGAAGTGGGAGGGCTTTAATCTGAGTATTATGGGGGTTGGAGGACCAAGTTTTCCAAGCTTCTTCCATTGAGGGGCCTACCTAATCATATCTAAGATTTGGTAGAGTTTGTGAATGCAACCAAACCTGTGTGGAGAAGTTGCAGGTAAGAAAGAGGTGGTTTGAGCTTTCTTCATCATCTTTGCACTAGCCTAGATCCAAATCCTAGGCTCTATCAAGTGCCGATATGGATCAAATCTCTCGAGGTGCAAACCTATTCTTAGGTATTGCACTCAATGAGCTATCAACTTTCGTGTGTCCTATATATAGCCATTGATTTGATTCAAACCAAAAGACACATCTTTTTATTTAAGGTCCACATATCATATTTTTATTATTAATATTTAATATTATTTATGGCCAACATATAATTTATTTTTATTATTTTTTATTTTGTTAAGAATGAACATTACAACATCCCCCCATACATGTTTTTAAAACCATATGCAAGGCCCTCCTAAAACCATGGGTTGTTTAGGAGGCCTTGCACATGGTCTTAAAACCATTTGCAAGGCCCTCCTAAACCATGTACAATAAAACCATGGGTTGTTTAGAAGGCCTTGCACATGGTTTTAGAACCACGTGCAAGGCCCTCCTAAACCATGTACAATAAAACCATGGGTTGTTTAGAAGGCCTTGCACATGGTTTTAAAACCATGTGCAAGGCCAACATTTTTTTTGCGGATAATTCAATTTTTATTTTTATTTTTTTGTTAGGTAGTCCTAACATTACAACATCTCCCCCATATTGTATTTTTTTTCTGACCCACATTTTTTTTGCAAATAATTAAATTTTTACATTTTTATTGTTTTGTAAGGTAGGAACATTACAAGATCTCCCTCATATTAGGCTTTTTTTCTAGCACTTTTTTTGGCGGATAATAAAAAATAAAATATATATATATATTCCGATAGGAAAATATCTGCCACTCTAAATAAAGAGTGACCATAAACTGTTCTTGAGGAACTCTCGTTATATTCACAGAGAGGAACCAAGTCTTAACTTTGGTCATATCACAAAATTCTCATAATTCATTCACAGAGATTATCCAAAAATACATGGTCTAGATCATGGCTAGACTCTTCATGTCTCTACAAAAAATAGTATGTCTCATATGTTCAGATCCATGATCCTGTATCATAAATACATCTTCAGTGGCATTAATTGACAAAACCATCTTTCCATCAGGAATTGATTCAAATTCGTTGTTATTTCCCCTATCTCTAAGTTACATGAATCCAGTAGCAGAGCTAGCTTGGATAGTCCATCTGCTTCCATATTCAGCTCTATGTATATATATGAGTTATTATGAAACCTGTGAAGAATTCCAAAAGCCTTTTGTTTGCGTTCAACAATTGTTGTAAATGTGGAGCATTGATTTGAATCTTCCTATTTACCCAGTCAACCACCATTTTGGAATCCCTGAAAACTTGCAATTGTGTTATATTGTTGTTTATAGCCAGATTTAGGACCAAATGCAATGTTGTTGGTTCTGCCTTATTATTGGTACAGTGTCCAGGAGTAAATTTTGCTTGCATCTTATGCTTTTCTGAGAAGTATAGCACTCCTCCTGATCCTCCCAGTGGAGGGTCTCCTTGACTAGCACTGTCTAAGAAAGCCCAAGGAACAACTATGTTTATCTCTGGAGGAACCGAAACTTTGATTTTAGGCTCTTTTTCTTTTGATTTATGTTCCCCAGCCCACTATACCACAAGAGTTGTTGTTACTTCAGGAGGAATCAATTTATTATTGAAAATGACAATGTTTCTAGCCCACTAAATTCCAGAAGAGAAAAGGGATGGGAAAGCACTGTATAGACATACCGATCATTCTGTCCACCATGATTTTGCTTTGTGTTCAAGAGACACCCCCGGCGTCCCTTGATACTTTAGTTCCTTACACGCTGCCTTCCATACATATTCTGCATAAGGGCAAAAATTAAACAAATGAGAAATAGTTTCCTCATATGAGTAACAAAGTGCACATCGACTTTGACCAATCCATCCTGTTTTATGCAAGTTATCCCAAGTTAAGAGCTTGTTATCGAGAGTTAACCACAAGGTTATTTTGGCCTTTAGGGGGCCTTCGGACTTCCATAATTGCTTCCACCAGCCCATCTTTTCTCCCTGATACTACTCCAAAGACCAAGTCTTGTAGCCTAGTTTGGCCGTGAATTCCCCATTAACAGGATTTTTTGTCTAGACCAATTTATCTCTTTCCTCCTCCTCTAAATGAATAAAACTAGACTTGAGCAATGAAACAAAATCGTTCCATTCTTCTCAAAGCCCTTCCTCTAGACCTAGGTCCCCTGAATTCTTCCAGAGAGTTTCCCTTTGCATTGAAAGAGAGCAATCTTGGTTTAGTGTATAGATCCCTGAGCGTCTTAGTTTTGTGACTAGGGCTTCTGACAGTTTATATCTCTCCCCTGACCTAACCACGGATCTTCTCCTACCCTCACTTCTCTCCCATTGCCTACCAACCATGCCAACCAATTCCCTACTTGAGGGAAGGCTAATACCGATGCTTTCTAGCCTATAGACCCATTCTTGAAAGATTTATCTTGTTTCCTTATCCAATCTTGGATGGACCCATTAGGGCAATATTTGGAGATTAATACCTTCCCCCATAAGGAATCGGGATTCTTGATTAGGCTCCACAATTTTTTTGCCGCCAATGATTGACAGAATAGAAAGGGGTTCTTGATGCCCCATCCCCCTAAATCTTTAGGACAGGCTAGCACTTGCCACTTAGCTAATAGGATTCCTTTTGTATGTATATTAGCAGACCATAAGAAAGAGAAGAACTTTTTCCTTAGTTTCTGTAAGATACCCTTCGAAATGTAAGCAATTGTGGCCCAATATACTGGGATGCTTTGAAGGACTGCCTTGAGAAGAACCAGCCTCCCTCCCCTTGATAAAAAATTATAAGTCCAGCACCCAATTCTTCCTTCAATATTTTTGTATAACCACATCCAATCTTTAAAGGAGTATGCATTAGGCTTGAGTACAAACCCCGGGTATTTGAACCCTTCATCCATTGGTTTTATTATGTAAGGGAATTCGGCCCTAAGCCTATCCCTTCTCTTTTGGGAAACCATTTTCGGAGAGAATGACTTTTCTACATTGATGTGCATTCCTGTAGTGTACTTATATAAGTCTAGTATATGCTTTGATTCTTTAAGGTTTTCCCATGTACCCTCACCCATCATTATCACATCATCCACAAACAAAATGTGAGATAGTTCTTCTGAATTAGTTACCCTTACCCCTTTATAAGCGCCTTCCCTTTTTGCTTGATTTATAATTCTATTTAGGGCATCTGCTATCAATAGAAAAAGGAAAGGGGAAAGAGGGCACCCCTGTCTAAGGCCTCTTGTGGACCTGAAAAAGTTAGAGGGTGAGCCATTGATCAGTACTGCAAAGGAAGCTAACTGAACGCATCCCATTATCCAATTGACTATCTCCAAATCCATCCCAATCTGGATCATTACTAGCCTTAGAAAGGTCCAGTTCACCCTATCATAAGCTTTGGAGAGATCTAATTTTAAGGCAAATGCTTTGCTATTACACCGCTTTATGGTATGAATTGCTTCCTGCGAGAGGGACCCTGCATCATGGAGTTTATAGTTGAACGGGAATCCGAACTGCTCCTTTGTTATGATTTCACTCAAAATTGGCTTAAGCCTTTTTGCTATGATTTTCACAATAATTTTGTAAACCACATTGCAGCACGAGATTGTCCTGAATTCTTCAAAAGAGGAAGGGTTTTGTTTCTTTGGGATGAGTGCCAAGAATGTGGAATTCATGGCTCCCAAAACTTTCCCAACCCTTTTAGACTCTTGCACAGCCTTTAACAAATTTTCTTTCACTAGGTCAAAAAACCCCTGAAAAAATTCAATTGTAAAACCATCCGGTCTAGGGCTCTTACCTTTCTGGAATGAGTATACAATTTTTTCCAGCTCCTCTTCTGAAACCTCTTCCTTCAGGAAATTGTTCATTTCTTTGTTTATCAACCTTGGAAACAGGATGATGACCTTAAGGATCTCTTGAATATTACAACCTTCTGGTTCCTTGAAGAGATTTTTGAAAAACCTCTCCCCAGCCTCCATTTTTTCTTTAAAGGAACTAACCATTACCCTATTCAGATCCTTTATTGTCGAAATCATTTTCAAATTCCTTCTATGTTTAGCGAAATTGTGAAAAAACTTTGTATTGTTGTCCCCTTCTTTAATCCATATAGATCTACTTTGTAGTCTTAATAGCTCCTCCTCCCTGGCCAACAACTCTTCTCTTTTTAATTCCTTGTCCCTGACCTCTTTCAATTCTTCCTCTGTAAACATTCCAGAGTTATTTTGATCGCAAATCTCCTTTAAGCATATTTCCACTTCTTTGAGTTGTTTATGTTGGTTGGTCGAGAAACCCTAGCCTAGGGTTTTGTCACCTTCTTTATGTTTTGTAAATTTTCATACAGTTGTTTCATAAAAGTTATATTGGGGTTTACCACCAACAGGCTCCACGTTTCTCCTATCAATTTTTGATAGTCTTCCTCCATCAACCATGCAGGGTTAAATTTGAACGGGGCAGCCGATTTCATTTCTGGGCTTTGAATTTGTAGGAGAACTGGAAGATGGTCAGACATACCTCTTACTTCGACCCATGTTTTAACCATCAAAGACCCTGAAAGCAAATTTTCTAAAAGCAAAAATATGTCTAACCTCTTAGATATGGCATGTTCCCCACTTATGTTGTTCCTCCACGTCGGGGTTAACTTCAGAGGTTGAAGGTCCACCAGCTCTTTGGATTCAAAGAGCGCACAAAGAAAGAACCCAGGCCATCATGATGAGCTAGATATCCCCAATTTTCTTTTTCAAGTAGAGTTAGATTCAGGTCCCCTCTGAGTATCATGTTCATTGAGTCCAACAATCCTGAAGAGAAGAAGGATTCCCATAACCCTTTTCATTCTTGATAGGGTACATAGACATTATACAGAGCATATGATTTCCCAATGGATTTCTCCTTGAGAACTATTTTAAGCACTGTGTTGTGCTTCGCCACTACCACTTCCTTGTATTCCTGATTCCAGGTGGTTATCAGACCCCCCGAATGTCCTTCTGAACTTATGTGACCAAAGCTCCATCCCTTAAGCCACGACTCCAAAACTTCCTTAGCTTTTTCGCCCTCCATCATTGTTTCCTGAAGAAAAATGATCGCAGGTTTTAGATTAGCGATCATCCTTTTGAGAGATTTTAATTTAGGGGAGCTCCCCAACCCCCTCACGTTGAAGGATAGCACCGGCATCAGGTGACCCTGACCTGGCCTTCCCTGCTCTAAGGGCTCTACCAATTGTTGCCTATTTACCATTCTTTACATCCACCTCAGCTTGTGATTTAGCTATTGCAATGTGAGATTTCCTTCCTAAGGTGACCTTAGGAACCTTGTCTGCTACTAATCCTCCGGACAACACTTAGTCTATATCAGCTGACACTTTAGACCGTGTATTATATATTTTATGCTTAATCCACGAAGGGGGGTCTTTTGGGGATGCCACCTTTTTTTCCTCCTTACCGTTGCTAATACAAGTGCCCTTACATTCTTTAACCAGTGTAAATTCCTCGTTTCCCGCATGCAGGACATTTGTTTTGACCTGCGATGGGCTCAAAGTGGCTTCCTTAACAGTACTCACCACCTTTCTTTCAACATGAGGGACAATTGTCCTCGGAGGGGACTAATGAAGGAACAACATGTTTGTAATATTGACAGATGTAGAATTTTTAGGAAGTGGTTCTAGCTTACTAGGCACGACATGTAACCCTTCTTCCGCTGAGGTAGATCTCTGCTCGCCACATTTTGTCAATGTTTCACTCCTTTCTTTGTTCTGTGCATTCTTTTTTTCCCCCCATTTTCTGTACTACTGTGGCCTTAATTCTGGGTTTGGACAGTCCCGCGCAATGTGGCCAACCTATCTGCAGGAGAAGCATCGAAATGGAATTTTCCAATAGACCAACCTCTGTCGCCACAGAATTCCATGAAGATCCAAATGAATTTCTTCATACAGTCCATCACGTAGGTCCACTTCGATTAGAATTTTGGCACACCTTCTGCTCCCATTATTCCTCTAGAGCTACGAATTTACCGATTTTATCTCCTAGCCTCCATAATCTCTTTTTTCTAGAACATCATGGGTAACCCTGGAAAAATGACCCATATTTTTTGCACATTCTGGGCTTCCCTATTTGCATTGAAGTCATGTTGCAGCTACAACTATTTTCCCAAATTTTTAAAATTTTGGACCCTCCTTATTGATTTTATCTCGCATGGGATTGTTTGGATTGTTGAACGCTGTTTTTTCTCTCTGCTACAAATTTGGATTGTTTGAAGTTGAAATTGAGGTCAATTGCTTTCATGCTTTTCGGAAAACTGCTTTCTGTCTACTAATGCTTTGACTATGGAGTTTAAAGTTTGCTTTTAAAATGATGTCCTTTTGGTCTGAATGATCTCCTTCATCGCTATCGGAAGTCTATTTATGTTCGAGTCAGAGCTTTAGTTCTGTTCGTCACCGCTGTGTTGGAGGTGAAACGAACTAATTTTAACGTCGCCCAACCGAAGGCCTTTTGAACACTTAACCCTTTGTTTTGTTTTCGTTTATCGCTGTCGGAAGTGGGTTGAACAGTGAATCGGGGCGGTAGTCCTCTATATTGCCGCTGTTTCGAAGGGCAGATAGAGAGTGTGCCGATGGCTACTTCTGATTTTCATCGATGCCTTGGTTTATTAATCAAACTTTTTGCTTTGTGATGTTTTTTGTTATCACTATCGGATCAATGTTTGACTTTGATCGGAAGGCTAGTCCTTTGTGGCGCCGACACGGGGGCAACGTTAAGCTTTGACTCACCAATATATAGTCCTTAGTTCTTCCAATCGCCAGTGATTTTTCTTTCTTCGCGGAAGCTGTAGTCAGTTTATCTCCCACCGTTGCGGCTGCATAATGAATGATATCGTCAATGATTAGTGAGTTTGGGCTCCGACCTTTAGCTTTAGATTTGTCGGTCACCGATGTTTTTATGTTGACCACGGAACTTTTAGTCTGTATGTCCTCCGCCGTTGTGGCTCCTTAATGAACTAACCATCCAACGTATAGTTGTTCTGTTTGCTGACGAGGATTTTTCCAGCACGATGCTTAGCATTTTTCCCACCGATTTTGTGAGCCTTTACCCTATTTCATGGGCGACGGTGGTTTTCGATTTTTTATCAGGTTAGGGTTTTCGCGATGAGAACACAGTACAGGGCCTCACATTTGATGATTATTTTTATTGATAGTGTGGTTTACATTTATTGAAGTTAAATGATTTTGAATGCAGTCCGTATTAATGATGAGTTTTTCATTTTAACTGCAGACGGATTTAGAAGAATGTTTAAGTCTAGTTTGATGATTGCTGCTGCAAAGAAGACGTATCTAAAGCCAAAGCGGAAGGAAGTTGGCTGAAGAAAGGAAAAGTAAGAAGCAAAGATGTTGCTCACAAAAGAAGAGAGTATGAGATCAACAGGATCTCAAAAGATCGATGGATTATTGAGCAGAATCAATAGCAGCAGAGGCCCAAGCTTGGAAAAGGTTCATCATGTACCAAGTCGGTCCTCTTAAGTCTTACTCTAAAGTATAACGTATTGAATGTATCATGAGCACTCACAAAAGTCAAAATTGTGAGATTAAATGGTTGGGGGAGCCCAAAGGTCACCCGAGGGGGAAACCCAAGGGTTTTTCTCTTTTGTATAAATATAGGAAAGTTAGAGGGAAGAGAGACTTTTTCCCAATGAGATTTGTGAGAACATGTTGTAAGAAGAACTATTTCCTTTTGCAATAAGAATTACAAGTTTCCTGTTGGAGAAAGCTTGGTGGAACTTTTCAAATGTTGTGCCATGGATGTGTTGAATGTGAACTATTTCGTTTTCAGCTTTGTGTCCATTAACTGTGAGATCGTTCTAACTCTTTGAAACTATGTTTTTGTTATGAATGCTCTCTAGTTTATTCTATGAAATTTCCACTATGAGTAATGAAGGCTTTTCATAAACAATAAGCTATCTTGTTGTTCATTTATCTATTAATGTTCATGTGTTTTGAAATAAGTAACAGTTATCTATGATTTTTATTAATGCATGCGCAAAAATACATTACTCATTGATCAATGATAATCTTGCTCCCGAGGGATAGGTTAGATAGTGAGTTTTAGTTTCTTGTTGTGTGCGATTTAGATGTGGGAGAGTTAAGACGAGAGGTAAGAACCTAGGCATCACATTGTGACCGCTCCTCGTATTCTCTATCAATCTGCATTCTTAGATAGGCACTTGCATATCATACTTAAATTCAAAAAACTAAAAATATACACGGTGGACCGGGCCGTAACCAGTAAAACCTTGTATTTTGTTACTTGACCTACAGTAGTCGGACCGTAAACCGGACGGATTCCCCATACCAAACAGAAACGGGATAGTTGGGAACGTTTACTAGGGAGAATCCCTAACTGTTGTTACCTGTGATTTTCCAGGCCTCGATAGTTTTTGGCGCTAGAAGGAGGGCCGCCAGTGCATGGATGGCTGAGGAAACCCATTTTCTCGAGATTATTCCACCGGTGACAGTTCTAAAAGCAGTTTGTTTCCCAATCCAATTCTTGAAGAGAAGGGTAAAGAGTTTTTGTTTCATGTCGATAACGAAGTAGTTGACGATTTGAGAAGGATTACTAGGGCTTATGCGAAGAAGATCGGAGGATTACCGATTATCCCTGCCTTACCTAGAAGAGAATATAAGAAGAAAGACTGTCCTATATTGGAAGACGCAGTGTTGGTTGGAGATTTTGAAGAACTGGTAGAGACAGCCTTACAGGAAGTTGTTCAACCTCTAAATCAGTTGGACCCAGATACGCCTTACTGTTCACCTGTTCATTCACCACCTCACTCTCCACCCATAATCATGGCAAATGTAAATGCAAATCAGCCACCCAACCCACCAAATCCACTACCTGCTTGGAGGGCTAGATCACCTTTAAACCTAGCACCTCCTTTGCATGACTTACCTCAGGATTTTGAGAAAATGTTGCCTAAATTTGACCAAAGTGAAAATATTTTAGTAGATGATCATTTACAAAGCTTTTACTTGGCTATAGAAGGACTAAGGGCTAGAGAACATGAAGATGGAGTCTACAGATTGTTTCCACATACCCTGAAAGGAGTAGCAGCCTCATGGTATTTTGCTTTGCCTGCAAACTCAATCACATACTGGGACACATTTGAAAGAATATTTAAAAGTAAATATGCAGCCCAGAAAACTCATGCAGCTCTAATGAAAGGGTTGTGCGCTTTAAAGAAAGAAAGAAAAGAAAAAGTGCATAGTTTCACCCAAAGGTTTGCTGCTTATCTTAAGAATTTTTCTGCAACTGATAAACCATCTGATAAAGTTCTGATTGAATATTATACTTCAGCTCTAGGGCCTGATTTGGCCATGTTTTCCAAGATGACAGTCAAACCTATGTTATCAGAAACTTATGAAGAAGCTGAGAGAGTAGAAGATGAAAAAGAGAGCATAGAAGATTATCCTGAGCAGTCGAGAGAAAAAAGCTTTTGGTAAGAAAGCCTTATTACTGACTAAGCCTAAGGAGGAGCATTCACATGACTTTGAAGGGATGGTGAAGATGATGCAGAAGCTATCCAACAGAATAATAGATTTGGAAAAGGAAAAGGAAGCTCAGAAATCTTATAAGCCTTAATATAAAAGGAGAGAAGACAACAACCAATCTAAACCTCCTCCACATAGTCCTGCATCAATGAATTTAACTGAGGTAGGTATGGATAACTTTTGCACCTTTCATCAGCAGCCTTATTCTGAAAAAAATTTCCCCCAATGGATAAATTCGATGACATTAGTAATGAATCAGCTATTGGACTCCAAACTAAGAGAGGCTAATGATGAGGAAGAAAACGGTAATAAATCCGTAGAAAAATAAGAGGATGATGCTCTGGTTTTATGGGACCGTGTCTCACTTTTTGATATAGAAGATGAAGGTTCCCTTAAACATGAGGAAACATTAGAAACAAATGTGACAACAAGAAGTCAAGGTTTGTTAAATAAAGACAATTCAATACTTCCGAAGATTAAGAAATTTCAAGAGAATATGAAGAAAATACAGATGATAAAATACCTGAATTTATCATTACCGGTCAAGATCGGAAACAAGTTAACATGCCTGTTAAGCCTATTGAAGACAAAGCTGATAATGTCAAGGAAAATCTCAAAGCACCTAAGATGGGGTACGATATTGTGAGGACATTAAAAAGGCTAAGGCAGATATTTCATTATTTGAAATGTGTAATGTACCTCAACAGAAAGAAAAATTGTTAAAAGCACTTGAAGTTCCAGAGGAAGAGCTTCCCACCAACAACCAACCTATAGAAGAAATTGTTGAAGCAAGTGTGGGAGGTAAGGCTAGGTTTAAAACCCCACCATTCCTCCTAACTTTTGAGATTTTAAATCATAAGGTGCACAATTGTTTAGTAGACTCAGGGTCAGCAGTCAATGTTATGCCACTTTCAATCTGCAACAAGATCAATGGACAACCTAAACCAACTACCTGGCAGGTTACTCAGCTAGACAGGACCAATGTGAAAGTATTCGAGGAAATGGAAGATGTTCTGATTCGCTTATTTGCCAATGAAAAGATATGTCAGTACATTGATATTGTAGTAGCAGACATACCTGATGTTTATGGGCTTATTTTGAATCGAGACTGGTCAGCAAGGCTAAATGGGTATTTCGCATCAGATTGGTCACATCAGTGGTTGCCTCATAAGGGAAGTCCAAATCAGATAAAAATATTAAGAGAGCCCCACATGAAGCACAATGTTACTCAATTGGAAGAAAAAAATGAACCAGTGAATTATGTGTTGGGAAATTATCTAATTGAGCTAGAACCGGGAAACTACCAAGTAGAAGAAGCTAGCAGTACACCAGACACCCAGCCTAATCTCCTTTGATTTTCACGGGCTGATGAGATTGATTGTAAAATAGTAGATGTAGTTTTTTATTCAAGTACAGTAGGATTAGATAATGGGTAGGCCTTTTCAGTCGAGCCTAGCCCCTCAACTTACAAGTTGTCAGATTTACAGGGGTAAGCAGAGAACTGACCAGTTAGTGGTTTAGTTCTCAGATTTTATTTTTCTTTATTTTTATTTCTTGATTATCTTATAAATAAATAAATTGATTTGGTTGTTTATTTTTTATTTACTTTATTTCTGTTTTTTTTAGCTAGATTTTGATTGATTTAAAATAAAAGAAGCAAACTTTTGGTTGCATGGAAAGCATCATAATTCTGGATTAATAACTAAAATCCTTGATTATAAGATTGTGTACAATTGTTTTATCTGAAAGAATTTCTTCTAGTTTAGCAGTTTTCCTAAATGGTTATGAACACGTTGAAGTCCTACTTAATCCTTGTAAAATAACCCAGGATCAAAAGGTCTGGAATACTATTTCGAGGCTCCATCCATCTTACATTTAAAAAATGTCCTAGGGAGTGACAGCAAAAGACACATGGAAAGGAAGTAAGGTAAACAGTATATTATATATAAATAATCCCATGCCAAGAATTGAAAGCCAAAAGGCAAATAAGAGTAAAAAATCTCCTAAGAAAGCAATATGTATCAAAACAAAGTACTGAACCATATGAGCACAAAATTGCCAAAGTTATTCTCCGTCCGTGAGCTGAAAATTAAATACATCTCTCACACAAAAGGACATTATGGATAGAGGAGCCTGAATAAAAAATTCCGAAAGAAAGGCATGCGGGAGGACTCAAAAGAAAGGACAAAAGTCCAAAAGCACAAAAAGTGCAAAATGGCATGGGAATGAGGAACAAATGAATATTTATGTTTACCATATGTTACAATCATGTGGTGTCCAAGCTGGAAGCTACCCGAAGACAGAGGTAAAAAATGAAACTCATATTCCTGGCCTCAAAAGAGTTATCTTGACTTTGAAATCTTGGTTTCCATTTTCCTAAATTGGACTATCATCAATGATTAAAAGTACATATATTTGCCATTTGGGAAATCCATACATCTAGAAAAATTCAACATGTTGGTTTTATTGTCAAACAGTCTGTTACTTAAGGAAGAGATTGTCCAGAGATCTGGGTTCACCAGGTAGTCACCAATTGTTGCAGCTGCAACTATTTTCCCAAATTTTTAAAATTTTGGACCCTCCTTATTGATTTTATCTCGCATGGGATTGTTTGGATTGTTGAACGTTGTTTTTTCTCTCTGCTACAAATTTGGATTGTTTGAAGTTGAAATTGAGGTCAATTGCTTTCATGCTTTTCGGAAAACTGCTTTCTGTCTACAAATGCTTTGACTGTGGAGTTTAAAGTTTAATTTGAAAATGATGTCCTTTTGGTCTAAATGATCTCCTTCATCGCTATCAGAAGTCTATTTATGTTTGAGTCAGAGCTTTAGTTCTCTTCGCCGCCGCTATGTGGGAGGTGAAACGAACTAACTTTAACGCCACCCAGCCGAAGGCCTTTTGAACACGTAATGCTTTATTTTGTTTTTGTTTATCGCTGTCGGAAGTGGGTTGAACAGTGAATCGGGGTGGTAGTCCTCTATATCGTCGCTATTTCGGAGGGCAGATAGAGAGTGTGTCGATGGCTAGTTCTGATTTTTGCCGATGCCTTGGTTTATTAATCAAACTTTTTGCTTTGCGATATTTTTTGTTATCGCTATAGAATCAATGTTTGAATTTGATTGGAAGGCTAGTCCTTTGTGGAGCCGACACGGTGACAACGTCAAGCTTTGACTCACTAATATATAGTCCTTAGTTCTTCTGATCATCGGTGATTTTTCTTTTTTCGCAGAAGCTATAGTCAGTATATCTCCCGTTGTTGCGGCTACGTAATGAACTATATCACCGATGATTAGTGGTTTTGGGCTCCAACCTTTAGCTTTAGATTTGTCGACCGTCGATGTTTTTGTTGACCACTGAACTTTTAGTCTGTACGTCCTCCGCCGTTGCGGCTCCTTAGTGAACTGACCATCTGACGTATAGTTGTTCTGTTTGCCGATGAGGAGTTTGCTAGCATGATGCTTAGCATTTTTCCCGTCATTTTTGTGAGCCTTTACCCTATTTCATGGGCGATGGTGGTTTCCGATTTTTTATCAGGTTAGGGTTTTCGCGATGAGAACACAGTACAGGGCCTCACATTTGATGATTATTTTTATTGATATTGTGGTTTACATTTATTGAAGTTAGATGATTTTGAATGCAGTCTGTATTAATGATGAGTTTTTTGTTTTAACTGCAGATGGATTTAGAAGAATGTTTAGATCCAGTTTGATGATTGCTGCTGCAAAGAAGACATATCTAAAGCCAAAGCAGAAGGAAGTTGGCTGAAGAAAGGAAAAGTAAGAAGCAGAGATGTTGCTTGCAAAAGAAGAGAGTATGAGATCAACGGGATCTCAAAAGATCAATGGATAATTGAGCAGAATCGATAGCAGCAGAGGTCCAGGCTTGGAAAAGGTTCATCATGTACCAAGTCGGTCCTCTTAAGTCTTAATCTAAAGTATAACGTATTGAATGTATCATGAGCACTCACAAAAGACAAAATTGTGAGATTAAACGGTTGGCGGAGCCCAAAGGTCACCCGGGGGAGCAACCCAAGGGTTTTGTTGTTTTGTATAAATATAGGAAAGTTAGAGGGAAGAGAGACTTTTTCCCAATGAGATTTGTGAGAACATGTTGTAAGAAGAACTATTTCCTTTTGCAATAAGAATTACAAGTTTCATGTTGGAGAAAGCTTGGTGGAACTTTTCAAATGTTGTGCCATGGATGTGTTGAATGTGAACTATTTCGTTTTCAGCTTTGTGTCCATTAACTGTGAGATTGTTCTAACTCTTTGAACCTATGTTCTTGTTATGAATGCTCTCTAGTTTATTCTATGAAATTTCCACTATGAGTAATGAAGGCTTTTCATAAACAATAAGTTATCTTGTTGTTCATTTATCTATTCATGTTCATGTGTTTTGAAATAAGTAACAGCTATCTGTGATTTTTCTTAATGCATGAGCAGAAATACATTACTCATTGATCAATGATAATCTTGCTCCCGAGGGATAGGTTAGATAGTGAGTTTTAGTTTCTTGTTGTGTGTGATTTAGATGCGAGAGAGTTAAGACAAGAGGTAAGAACCTGCGCATCACATTGTGACCACTCCTCGTATTCTCTATCAATCTGCATTCTTAGATAGGCACTTGCATATCATACTTAAATTCAAAAAACTAAAAATATACACGGTGGACCGGGTCGTAACCGGTAAAACCTTGTATTTTGTTACTTGACCTACGGTAGTCAGACCGTAAATCGAACGGATTCCCCATACCAAACAGTAACGGGCTAGTTGGGAATGTTTACTGGGGAGAATCCCTAACTGTTGTTACCTGTGATTTTTTAGGCCTCAACAAGTCCACACTCCAGTTCTTTAGAATCAACCATGAAGGTCCCCATTTCCAGTTGTTTTCTAACAATAATTGCCTCTCTACCTCTGTCTTAACACAGAACAATATCCATCCTATTGACAAAATGTGGAACACTGGTAACTGTCGCAGATGGGGGCTCCAGTTTTCCTCCATCCACCTTCGGAGAGTAGCTTTACCGACTATTTTACCGTAGAACCTTCCTACCAAGGCTAGTGACAGGTAGTCAAATATTGTTTTTATCGAAATATCCTTCCCTACTACTAAGGCTGCTACGCATTTTTTTAGCTTTGGATCCTGTATTTTTTCTTGTTTCACCAACTTTGTTTGTTATTATGATTGCATCCTCCTTCCTGCTTGAAAGATCAGGCCTTTGTTTCTTCAACTTGTGAGCGGACAACACTTCTTGTTGTGATTTCGCCACTTGTGAGGAGTGTGTAAAAATATGAATTTGCCCTTCTTGTGTGGACGAGTCATAATCTACCTTATCGATCACCATCGTAAGACTTTAAAACATTAAAAAAGTTTTATCTCTTTTCCTTCTGTTCTTCGCTTTGCCTCGCACTGTTGTCTTCGTACTGTTCCCTAACCGCAGATCATTACACCCCTAAGGGCCCCTTTGTATATATATACATACATAAATACATACATACATATACATACATACATACATATACATACATATATATGTATATATATATATATATATATATATAGAGAGAGAGAGAG
Organism: Pseudotsuga menziesii; assembly: GCA_001517045.1. Taxonomy (NCBI): domain Eukaryota; kingdom Viridiplantae; phylum Streptophyta; class Pinopsida; order Pinales; family Pinaceae; genus Pseudotsuga; species Pseudotsuga menziesii. The sequence goes on along the minus strand of LPNX010242029.1, from coordinate 576,266 downwards.
AGAGAGAGATGTATGCATGTATATATATTTATATATATGTGTGTGAGTGTGTGTGTGTGTGTGTGTGTGTGTGATATGAATGATAAGGGTTGAATATTGAGGGCTCTGCGGTTTTTTAACGAAGGTGGTCAGGATACATAAGGAGGAATGATTGCAGAAGACAGGGTGAGAGTCTTTTTGTCTATTCTTTTTATTTTTTTTCCTCTAAACCTCCTCATCCAATCTAGCAGCGAACATGACTAAAGATCAATTAAACTATGGGTTCGAATCAAGTTGTGGTTCGGTCTTGAAAACAGGTAGTGAATGCAGGATTAATGCTTGCACAAAGGGGTACGATACTAAAATAACATCATTACCGCGACAGGAGGAAGTCTTGTCCAAAGGAGTTCCTCACTCTGAGATGATGCCAGAGCCTGATTCAAACTCGTGCGAATCCTCACACAAAACTAATGGCCCATGAGGGACTCTGAAAGCAAAATCCAAGGGAGTAAGGGCGAAAAAAACATTGCCAGAGGTATCAGTCGAAAGGGATATCCAAATTGGAGAATTTCCAGAGTACTTGAACCTCGCTATCGTTGGAAGGTTCTGCGGGAAGACACCAGGTAGTGCTGCCCTGAAAAAATGGATGGAGGATAATTGGAACCTAGTTTTAGGCTATACCCCAAGCTTTCATGTTCTCCCCAAAGGATGGTTTATGCTAAAGGTGTCCAAAGAAGAGGAAAGAATGCTACTTTTGCAGAAGAGCTGGTGCTGGGGACCGTCGGGACTAATTCTGAAGAAGTGGCACATGGATCTCAATGCATAGAAGGAACCACATAACCTGCAACAAATCTGAGCCATACTCCCAGGACTTCCTATGATATTCTACCAAAAACATATATTAGAAGGGATTGGAAACAAAATTGGAAAATTTATAAAACTGGAGGACAATTGGGAGCAGAAGATTGATCGCAGATGTGCTAGAATCCTTATAGAGCTCGACATAAGGGATGGATTGTTCGAGGAAATCATTATCAAACTTCACAATAGTAGTTGGACGCAACGGCTGGATTACTGAAAAGTCCCTTTTCGGTGTTTTAGATGCAGACAGGTAGGCCATATGCAAAAGGATTGTATGCTGAAACCTGCATCCTTTATTCAACAACACAAGAAGATATGGGTCAGAAAATAAAAAAAGGATGACCCCAAGGCAGAGAACGTGCTAGACGCAGGAAGAGAGGAACAGAAGAAGAACTTGGAATGAACTGGAGATTCATGGAACAAGGAAGAAGACGCAAGGACCCTAAGAAAAATGCATGAAGAACAGAACATTTAGAAAGGTGGCGAACTGGATGAGTGCCACGCATCTAAAGGTAAATCACCAACTACCAGCCCTTTTTCTATTAATGCTAATAATGAAAACGGTTGTTTAACAAACTCCAAAGCCAATGACAACCTAAAACCAAAGGATAATGAGGAACTGGGATTGGAGGATGTAAAGAAATACTGGTCGACAGAAAACAAGGAGAAATGCGTGAAAGACATTGGGGTTTTACTGAAAACACCTTCATAAAAAAGTCAATATTACCCATGGTGCAAAGGCCATGATAAACGAAGAAAGAAAAACAAATTCTGTCTCATACACCTCCATTAAAAAACCTGAAATAGATGACGCACAGAGTCTGTTGATTCGAAAACAGGTAAAAGAGAATTCAATGGAGGATAATGGAGAAACAAGAACTAAAACTTATGATCTAAGACCAAGGGCTGGAAAAGAAAATATTGCTAGCTCAGTAGGAGGCTTAGCCCTCAACCAGCCTCAGAAACCGTCATTAGGAAGAAAGACGTTGTTGAGCAAAGCACAGATGAAGGCAAGTAAGGAAATTCTAGAAGGGAAACAAAACATGATAAATAGGGCACTTAGAGCTAGGAAAGCCCCTGGAAGGGTAACATGATGTTGTTTCTTTCTTTCAATATAAAGGGGTTAGGAGGGGCCCCTAAATTAGCAGCCCTCGATAGGATCTTAGACCTAAAGAGACCAAAGGTAATAGCTTTACAAGAAACCATGACCGAAGGAGGGAAAGTCAAGGATGCTTTAAAGAGGTATTTGAAAGACTGGCATATGGAAACCCTAGACGTTGATGGACACTCAAGAGGGATAATGACAGCTTGGAGCCTGGAAATCGTGTGTCATAACATAATAGCATACAAAGACGCCATAGGATCTGAGTTGGAAGACCCAAAAATTGAATTAAGGTTTTACTTTATGAACATCTATGCCCCTTTCCATGATAGATGAACTTTCTGGGAAACCTTAAGCAGAAATGGGATCCTGGATAAAAAGAACCTAATAGTGGCAGGGGACTTAAACCTAACCCTATATGTGGGAGAAATCTGGGGTAAAAATGCTCGACAGGATGTGTTAGCTCCATTCTTCAATTATCTCTTCGATAGAAAAGGGCTTATAGACCTCCAACCCATTCATTTAGAGCCCACATGGAGAAACAGAAGAGCAGGAAAACATGCAATCTCAAAACTCCTGGACAGATTTCTTATAGCAGAGGATTTGATAAGGGATGATCTAATCTATAAGTCAGAAGTGGATTCGGGAGGGCTCTCAGATCACAAACCAATCACCTTATCAATCTCTACTCCTGAAGAAAAGCCTCCTACACCGTTCAGGTTCAAACCAAACTAGTTAGATGATGAAGAATATAAGAAATTAGTGAAAGAAAATTGGAAACCAATAGATATACAACCTACTAAGGGATGTATGCAGCAAATGGTCAACAATCTATCCAAAATCAAGGAAATGGAATGGGGCAGACAAAGGAGAAGTTTAGACCAGAAGGAGCTCAAGGAAGTGGGGCAGAAAATCCATACCATCTATGGTACAAATGGAATTGGAACATTTTTAGGGGAGGAACTAAAAACCCTACAAGAGGAAGAAAACAAAAGGAACCAATTACTTTTATAAGAAGAAAAACTAAGCAGAATTAAAAGCAAATCTTTATGGTTAGAAGCTGGGGACAGGAATACAAAGTTTTTTCAAAAGTGTGCCTCTCATAGGAAAAACATTAACACTATTTTGGAAATCAAAGATGAGGAAGGAGGCACTGCAAAACAGTTCAAGGAAAAGACAATAGTTGCGGTGCACCATTTCCACAAGAGATTCACAGCACCACCAGGGTGCCCCATAATTGAGATAATGGAGGTGTTAAATCTTTTTCCAAAGCTGATAACAGATGAGATGAAACAAGACCTAATGAAGGAGGTGACAAAAGAAGAGCTTGCTAAAATTTTAGCTTCCTTCCAAAAAGGAAAAAGCCTAGGCCCTGATGGGTTCACTGTGGAGTTTTTTCTAGGGTTTTATGATCTAATAAAAGATGACCTGTTGAAGTTGGTTAAGGAATCACAAAAATCAAGGAAGGTGCTGGGTGCACTAAATGCCACCTTCATATCATTAATCCCAAAAAAGAAAAAAGGAGAGACTTTTGAGGATTATAGACCTATATCCTGTTGCAACTTGATGTATAAACTTATTGTGAAGATCATTGCTTGGAGACTCAAACCAATCCTGAGTCAGTTCATATCAGAAGAACAATTTGGATTTCTCTTCAACAGGCAAATACATGATATAGTTTCTCTAGCTCAAGAATCACTTCACTCCATGAAAAAGGAAAAACAGATAGCCTTTGCCCTCAAGATAGACCTCTCTAAAGCATATGATAGGGTAAGTTGGTCTTTCCTGCACTTGTTGTTAATTCAGATTGGAGTGCCCATAGATATGGTAGAATGGATTATGGGATGCATCAACTCTGCCTCCTTTGTTGTACTAATAAACGGATCTCCCTCAAGCTTCTTCAAATCGAGTAGAGGATTAAGACAAGGGTGTCCCTTGTCCCCATTCCTGTCTCTACTGATAGTAGAAGCATTAAGTAGACTGTTGAACAGAGCAAGAGAAGAGAACCTGATAAAAGGAGTAAATGTCACCAATCAAACAGAGCTTACTCATGTGCTCTTTGTGGATGATGTACTTATGTCTGGGGAAGGCACCTTAAACAATTTACAGAACTTGGAGAAGATTCTAAGGTGATACCAAAAGGCCACATGCATGGAGATTAATCTGGAAAAATCCAACCTAATTCACAATAATTTGGATCAAGATTTTATCACATAGGCAAAATCTCTAATCCTAGTCTCCATCTCTCAAATAGATGAGGGATTTAAATATCTAGGTTTTCATTTGAAACCGAGCTCATATTCAACCCAGGATTGGATGTGGCTGTATAAGAAGATTGAAAGCAGGATCCTATTGTGGACAAACCGTTTCTTGTCGAGAGGAGGCAAACTAGTTCTTCTCAAATCGGTACTACAAAGTATACCAGTGTACTGGGCTTCGATAGCTCATATCCCAAAGGGAATCATAGCAAAGATACGGAAAAAATGTATAAACTTTCTCTGGACAACAAGATCGAAAAAAGAAGGGATCCCACTGGTGAAATGGCCCAAAATAGTCCTACCAAAATCCAGAGGAGGATGGGGGATAAAGAATCCAGATATTTTCTGCAAAGCCCGGCAGCCAAATCTCTATGGAGATTAGTAGAGAATCCTGGTACGTTATGGGGCAAAACACTAAAAGAAAAATATTGCCCCAATGCCTCGATCGAAGACTGGTTTCGTGAATCAACAAAGAGTCATAAAGGAGGGTCAATATGTTGGAAAGCCTTGGTGGAATCCTTTCCTCTGGTGGGGAACTGGGTGGCATTCCAAATAGGAGACGGGAGAAAAACACGAATAGGTCAATACCCATGGGTAGGATCAGGAGATAATTACAGACTCCCAGCTAATCTTATTAGTACTCTGAAAGAAAAAGCTATTAAGGTACTGGTAGATGCTAGTATGTACATAGACAGAAATCAGAGGGGCACAGAATGGAAAAGGGCTCAGGAATTAAACCTCTCAGCAGAAGACGCTTCGATATGGAATGCATACATAAAGGTTTTGAGAGAAAACTTTATCCACCTGGGGAGTGAGGAAGACTCTTTAAATTGGACATAGAACACAAAAAATGGAAAGTTCTCTGCTAAAATGGGATATGATGTAGCCCACTTTCTAGAACATCAAAACCTGGAATGCTGGTGGTGGTCGAAAATCTGGAAGACAAATGCACCATTGAAAATAGTCATAACGTTGTGGTTGGCTCTAAATAATAAACTGTTAACCTGGGAAGTGCTACTAAGACGTGGTTTTGAAGGACCATGATACTGCTGTCTATGTAAAGCTAAGAATGAAACCCATTCTCATCTTTTCTCTCATTGCATTTATGCAGGCACAGTGTGGAAGCAAGTGGTCAACAAACTGGATCCTTCAATGAGCTCAGAAGAGGACCAACAGCTGGAACAACGAATGAGGACATGGTGGAACAACAACATAGTATGTCAATATGAAGCTATGCCAACCCTCTTTGTATTCAAAATATGGGATGTAAGAAACAAAGCTATCTTCAAAGACACCATGTCGAGCTCTGATCTAACTGTCAACCTTCTATTGCAGAAAGTGATGGAGCATCGAAAGGAAATCAAACCCAAACCAAAAAGGGTACTCAAACCTCCAAGACTGGACAAGAACACTCCATGGGCATTCTTTGACGGGGCAAGTCAAGGAGAACCACTACTAGGAGGAGCAGGAGGCATTCTATATATGAACGAGATGTCCAAAATAGACATCCTTTTTGCCCCATGATAGGGTGCCAACAACAAAGCAAAGCTATCAGCATTATGGTCAGTCCTCAAAATTGCAACTAAGAAAAATGTCAAGAACTTACAAATATGTGGGGACTCAAAACTGACCATCGATTGGGCCAATGGCAAGCTGCAAATAAATGCACCCGATCTACAGCACTTGTTACGTGCAATAAAAAGTCAAGTGGAAAGATCTGATTCACTCTCTTTTCAACACATCTACAGGGAATTGAATGAAGATGCGGACAAGCTGTCCAAAGATGCCTTATTACTACCGCCAGGAATAATGTTGATCAAAGATTATGAAAATAATCTACTAATAAATCAATATATAAGGCTATGAAAAGAAGCATGTATATGTAATGTAGCTTTGTGTTTTTGGTTCATCCAAAACAGGCTCATGAGGAAAGACTTTGTGTTTTATGATGTAAGGCAAAGAAAAGCCAACAAACTTTATGTAAGTCCCTAGAGGACAGCCAATGTTATTTAGTGTGAATAAAGAGATTTTTTTCCAAGGGAAAAAAAATATATGTATATATGTATGTCTCTCTCTCTCTATGTATGTATACATACATACATACATACATACATACATACATATATCTCTGTATGTGTATATATATGTGTGTGTGTGTGTGTGTGTGTATGTATACATATATATACATATATACATATATATGTATATATGTATGTATGTATGTATGTATACGTATATATATACACATATATATACATATACATACATACATACATGCATGCATGCATATTGTTAGCCTTGTAACATTACAACATAAGAATTTATTATTATTATTATTTATAGCCAACATTTACAAGAGTAATGTTACATAATGTTATGTAACATTACAAGATCTCCCCCATAGTGGGTTGTAGAGTGCCTCTCGACGCAATAACGTGCACCATCCAGGGCCTGCTAAGGATCTTTTTTGGAGCCTATCCCAAGTTGGAGTTCTATTTGCTGACGTGCACCACATAAATATTCTTGCCTTCATAGGGCATTTTAGTTTCTAGATTCCAAGTTGCCACCACTTTGGTTCATTTTGAAAGAGGTTTGAACAGAGCTGTTGATATCCTGTTTTTGGGGTGTGTTGTCCATGCTTTACATGTTCCCATACAAGTTCATCTTGTGAAGTTGTGAGCCGTATGTGAGAGGAGAGCAGTGTAGTGATATATTGATTCCAATCCCTGGACCAAATATATGGGATCTCCAGAGCCTGACTTCCCAGCCACCCTTGGTGCCAGATGTTTGTCGTGGCATGATCAATACTTTGATTGAGATGGAAGAAACATTTTTGTTGTGACAGAAGAACAAGTTGACCTGGAAGAAGATGGCTTTGTTGACTTCCTAGTCAAGGATCTGCCCCTATTCTGACACTTGCTCCATTCCCAATTTTCCATACCAGGCCACTATGTATGAGAGGGAAAGCATTGGACATAAACTTCGAAATAATCAAGCCATTTTGTGCATTGGTGAAGACAGAGTCTCTGATCCAGTCCATTAGAGATATCGAGGCAATGTATTTATGAGTAATCACTTCTATCCAAAGGTTGTGAGTTGAGATGATCCTCCATCTCGCTTTTGCAAACAATATGGAGTTTTTGAGTCCCCACCCTTCCATCTCTTTAGGTCTAGCGATTTGGTCCCATTTTACCCATGGGATAACTCTTTGTTCCTTATTCCATGTCCATAGGAATTTTGAACAATTTTTTTCTGGATTTTTCCAATATTGATTTTGGGATCCAGGCTAGCACCATCCAATAGACTGGAATGGCCTCTAGAACTGATTTAACCAAAATTAACCTGCCTACTCGCGAAAGCCATCTATTGCACTAGATGCTTACTTTGTGTTCAAGTTTTGCCAAAAGCCACTTCCAATCTTCCTTCCTGTAATAGTTTGGTTTAAGCCTGAAGCCTAGATATTTAAGACCTTCATCCAAGGTATAATTAAGAAAAGGAAAAAGTTCCAACAAAACCCTCGTGATATCTTCTTCTAGGTTAAAGGTGGTGATTGTGGATTTATGGGAGTTGATTTGCATTCCTGTTGCTTTATATAAAAGGAGCAAGATTTCTGAGAGCTTTTTTGCCTCTCTAAGTGATCCATTACATAAGATAAGTATGTCATCTACAAACAGGAGACGTGTGATGTTTAGGCTAGAAGCTACCTTGATTCCTTCAAACAAGCCTCTTCTTTTTGCATCCAATAAAGCTCTTAGCCCTTCTGCAACCAATAGAAAGAGAAGGGGGGAGAGTGGGAATCCTTGGAAAAGACCTCTTTCTGAGTGAGAGAAGGGGGAGGTTGCACCATTGATAAGGACAACAAAGGAAGCTATTGTGATACAAGCAAAAATCCATTTTATAAAGGTATAACTAAAACCCAGGTGAATAAGGAGCAGCCTGAGATAGAGCCAACTAACCTTGTCAAAATACTTGGAAAGGTCGATTTTTAGTATTGCTCCCTTGGAATTTTTGGTTTTTACACTATGAAGGCCTTCTTAGGCTACCCCAATGGCTTCGTGTGTCTGCTTGTTTTCCAAGAAGCCAAACTGCTCGTTTGAGATAAGATTTGAGAGGACCTTTTTGAGCCTTTGTGCAATTATCTTTGTAACCACCTTGTAAGTGATGTTGCACAGAGAAATGGGCATGTAGTCTTCCAGACTGTTCGGATTATCTTTCTTCGAAATGAGAGCTAAAAAAGTTGTGTTGAGGGGGGGATGTAAAAGGTCGTTTAGCCTGGTTTCTTCCACCAGTTGGAGGAGGCCAAGACCAATGATGCTATAGGCGGCCAAGAAGAATTCCACGGTCCATCCATCTGGTCCCAGACTTTTGTCCTTTTGAAAGCTATGCATAGTCGCTTTCAACTCTTCTTCTGACACTTCCTCCATCAAATCTTAGTTGTCTTCCTCAGTGATACTTTTAGGAAAGTATTGCGAGATTTGGATTACCTCAACTATTGTTTCTTGTTGATCTAATTTGAACATATTCTCAAAGTAAGACTTTCCTATCGCATCTAGGTATTAAAAGGAGGAAACTATCTCATTGTTGGCATTCCTTAGTTCCCAAATGGTGTTTTGTTGTTTTCTTCCTTTGGAAAAGGCTTGGAAGAATTTGGTGTTGTCATCACCACATTCCATCCAGATGGCTCTACTTTTCATCCTCAAGACCTCCTCTCTTTCCTTCAGAATCTTATTTCTGTTAGATTCTAGAGTAAACAATCTTTCCTTATCTTTAAGAGTGAGAACCCCCCCCATCAATATTTTGGATCTCCTTCAAGTCTGCCTCAATATGGATGATTGCTTGATCGTCCAAGATCTTTTTGTTTCGAGCCCACTCCTTTAAGAGGTTTTTTATGAGGGATATATTTTGTGAAAATGGATGGCAGTGTGTGTGCCTTCATCTGTTTGATAAGGTGTCTAGTTATTTTGGATAAGCTGAATAACCTCCTCATTTTTTATCCAAGTAGAGCAAAGTTTGAAAGATTTGGATGGATTTCTTGGGTTTTTTTTAATCTCCTGGCAAATGGGCACGTGGTCTGAATCTACTCCTGAGTCCACCCATTGTTTGAACATCAAATCTTTCTCTAGGATATTTTTTGCCAACAAGAATCTGTCTAATCTTGTTGCAATCTTGTCCTCCCCCGACCTTCTGTTTGTCTAGGAAGGTTTGAGCTTTTGGGGATCTAAGTCAACCAGCTTCAAATTATGGAGGAGATTATTGAAGAAGGAAGCCAAAGGGCCTGCTCTTGCCTTTGGGCCCCAAATTTCATGCACTCCTAATGTAAAATTTAGATCTCCCCCAATAATCATATTTTCCTTTCGAATGAGGCTAGTGTTTTTTAAGGAATCCCATAACTCCACCCTGTTGTTGTAGGGCCCATAAATATTCAGAATGTTCATAGTTAAGTTTGCCTCAGCCCAGCTGAGATGGATCTCTAGTCCGAAGGGAGCTCCCAAGAGTTTGCGCATTGCAGAGTGGGCTGGTTCCATCCTATTACTAGCCCACCAGAGTGTCCTTTTGCACTCTGAGCTATGAAGATATAAAAAGAAGAAATTGAAGAAAGCAGCTTTGTCACTTCCAATTCTGACCCTAAAGTCTCATGGAGGAGGACTACATCCGGTTTGTGGACTGAAAGCATCCTCTTAATGGCAAGTTTTTTTCGGGTACTTTCCAAACCCCTGCAATTAAGGGAGAGAAGTTTCATTTGGGAACCCCTTTCAGGGCTTGCACTGCTCTAAGTGCCCCAAAGAGAGTTTTTTGCCTTCCATTCGCTTGATCCCTAAGCGCTTTTTGCTGAGTTGTGGAGAGATGTGAGGGTCTTCCCCTACTTTTTCCTTTTACAGGGAAGGTAGGGTTTGCACCAAGTCCAAGGAGGGGGGCTGTCGGGGCCGTCAAAACAGGAATATTCCTTGATCGAAGGTGGAAACAGATTGAGGATGTGGAGGGAGAATCCGAGGGAGCTAACTGTGGGGGATACTGAGGAGCCACCAAAGGGAGTATAGGATTGGAATGCAGGGGTGTGGAGGAAATGAGAGGAGGTGCAAGGAGGGGCATTCAGATTCACCAGGGATGGGAGGGGTATTATTATTCAACTTTAAATCATTTAAATGATCATTTAAAATTGAAAAAGGAAGCATACCAGTAGTGTACTAAGGCTCTTTATGAAGTGGAGGGGTAGATCTAGAAGTAGTGGCAATTGTTGATTGTTCCTCGTCTTGCCCTGTAGGCTGGCCTATCACCTCTGCTGCTAGCCGGATTCCTTCTTCTTCATGTCCTGCCACTTGCCCTTTTGATCTTGGAGCCCTAACTTCCCTAGAGATCCATCTCTTCCAGGTGAGGGGTGGGGATAGAACCAGAGGAGAGTTCTTTGCAAAATGCCCTATCTCATGGCATTTATGGCATTTGAAAGGGATCCCTTCGTAATCTAGCAATTGTTTCCTTATTTTGGGGCCCCGGATCAGGTTGATGTGGTCCCTAAGACTGGTTCGAATGTTCAGGGACACTAGAATTCTTGCCATCGTTCCGCGTTTTGTTTGCAAGAAGGAGAGATATGCCTCTATAAAGGTCCCCAAAGCCTTGCCTATATCCCTCAGAGAAGTTGGGTTCCAAAACTCCCATGGGAGGCCCAACAGTCATACCCAGACCGGTATGCTATCCAGCCTTTCGGTGTCTGCGTCGAACAAAGGGGTCAATTACTTGAGCTTAAAAGGGGTCACGCCATAGTTCCAAACCCGTCTTGGGATTTTTGTAGAATCATCCTTGCAGTTAAAGTGAAATCCAGAACAACCCTAGGCCAACAGAGTGATTTCTGGTTCGTAGCGCAACATCCCTGTCCAATTTCTTCGGACCCAATTTTCCATTTCCTCCTGGGTTGGGTTCCAGCCTCTGATTTTACCGACTAGGGAAACTTCCACCATGTCCCTTACTTCAGCAATTGAAAGGTCTACCCCGCAGACCAAATTTAGGGGTCCTCCACTAGGGTTGATGCACCCGTTCTTTCGTTTTTTGTTGTCGATTTTCCCTTCCCCAGAGCTTCCATTAGACAAGCCCTCCCTTGTATTCCTTCCGCTGTGTCCCGAACCTAAGTCAGGTGAGGATCCACTAAAATTTTAAGGTTGTAAGAAGGATGAAATGAAGCCTTCTGGGTTATGTGCAAAACTGGTGGAAATGTGGGAGCTTGTTCTTTAAAGACTGACAATGTTCCTGGCCATCCTACTTCCAGTAAATCAAGCTCACTGAGAAACCCTTGTTCTGGTTGTGCCGTAGGGTTTGGAGGAGCTATCAATATAGGTTCATTATGCGTGATTAAGGCGTCTACTATCTGTAGAATTGGAGCTGTAGGAGTGCCGGGAGGGAAAAGAGTGTAGGGTAAACCTCCAAGCGATGGATCTAGCTTCCTGACTACTAACTGCCCCGGATAACTGTCTTCATCACCGTACGACAGGTGTTCCAAAGAAGGGGCATAAGCCCCATAAACCCTAGCTTCACTTCTAGTTGGCAACTGTTCCAACCTGGCTCGGACTGTGGCTGGAGATGAGACTGCGGTGAGTTTCGGTGCGAAGAAGACAGAGAAACCTTGCCACGGGTCCTCCATAAAATCTACCAGTTCATCCTCTCCGCTAATATTTACTCTAGGATCCATGTTGGCATAGGGGAAAAAACAATAAAACTGTAAAAGTGAACCCCCCCCCCCCACCCTTTTAAACTATTAGGGGCCTCCTTTTAGCCCCCAAGGGCTTCTCCTCAGGCCCGCATCGCATCTCCGAAGAAAACAACAGAGCTCCTGTCACGTCCCCGTCCCTCAACCGGCAAAGAGGACGTGACGAACACATCAACACAACTGAGCAATACGCCCCATGAACATAAATGGAAATCAAATGCTGAAATTAAAAGCCTAAACGACAGGCATAATTCATCATACAAGGATGCATAGTCCTTTAAACAAACAGCGGAAGCAAACATAGACATTCCAGCATTTAACATCGATATAAATTGCAGAGATGTAGTATAGACAGCAGACTTATCTCTTGGTGAAGAATTCACCCGCAACCAGCTACGTCGCTGCAACGTTCCACCCAACCATAGGCCAGCGTGCTCATCAATCTCTCAGCAACGCTGCCACCCCCGAGTTGGGCATGATTCCTCAAGGACTAAGGGGACAATTGCAGGCTTGCACATAGCCAAGGGGGCACAAAACAGCAAACCAACACAGCTGGGTTTCACAGGCTTTCAACAGACAAGCCAAGCCAGCACAGTTCGAAGACTAACCATTGCACTCAGGCAATTACTTAGCTGTCACAGCTTAAACAAGGAAATACGGATTCTGAGTCATTCTTGGCCCTATCGTGGCCAAAATGACTCTCACTCGAATTTACAACAGCCCCAGACGTAACAGTAATGACATTCACAACATGGGGAAAACTACAGCCCCGAATCTATCAGTGAGCACAACTTACAGCCGGGAAAAACGACCCAAATAGCCTGTGAGACAGCCAAAAACGTGAATGGCCCTTCACAGTCAGTCGTGGATGCAAGAGCACGGCTCTCAGCTCTCCATGTGCGCCCCAAACAGAAGAATACCTGTGCGTGGTTAAACAATCCGAACCAGCAAGGAAAGGAACAGACAATGGAGGCCCTGCGTGAGGAAAAACGGCTCCGTTTTTGTCCGTGGATGTACACACAACAAGGAGGATGTGAATTTGCAGGTCGTGGGTGCTCAGCAACTCGTGGGGAAGAGGAAGAAAAATCTGCGTGAGACCAAAAACGCCCCAAAACCTGTGCGTGAGGAGCCAACGGACCAAATCGTGGTGAGAGTGAACTGACCAGGGAAGAGTGTGTGAGGGAGAAGAATGGCAACGTGGGTGGAGTGGGTAGGTGGGCAAAGGACTGACAGTCCTGCCACCCCACTCCCAAAGGCATTAACTCCCCCAACCACCAGCTGAAACATTAAAGAGGTTAACAAGGGAAGATGGAAAATCAACAAGGTGACAAAACATGGGTTTTTCCCCCATAACCAAGGTTTGACATCCCCCACCCCTTATCCTTTGGAACCATGCCCTTTTCATTCAACGTTGCACTGCCGTAGCTGGTTGTGGTTTTAGTTTATTTGATGTGCGTGTTTACATGATGCCATATTAAAACGTGCCGGATAG